>JARHVA010010377.1:10000-22500 GCA_037957365.1 Torreya grandis | reverse complement strand
ATTCCATAGAAGACATTTAGTGCATTTGTTGAAGGATAAAAATAAATCAATGTTATTTGATTGGAAAAGGGCACATGCCAAAGGAGAGGGTGATGGGTTAGTGGAGGAGGAAGGACATTATTTTTGAAAAACAAAATTTATTTAGATGAAAGGAGAAGCATATTCATGTGCAAGAGTAAAAGAAAAACTTGCAAAGGAGGTTTGGAAAGAAAGGACAAAGTTCTCTCGAAATAGCAATAGAATGATACACTTTTAATACATAGATGTGATGTTGGAATCATCTATGTTATTCCAGTGATTTGACCTATTGGTTATTGATTGAAATAATAATTTAATATATTTTTGGTGTACACCTTGAGTAATGTGTATACCTTTCCTATCATAGGAATAATCAAGCATTAAAATAATTAGCTAACTTACTTACATTGATAAATTAAGCCAAGAGTATTAGATTCATAAAAAATAAACATACCAATATTATAATTAATCTTCCCTGTGAAGGAAAATAATGAGAAGTATAGTGCCTTAACTTTAGGTATTCATCTTGGTGGTAGTAGTGCCCTCTATCTAGGAATTAAATGAATAAATAATTAATCAATAATACAAATTATTTTTAACATGTTTAGGAGAGGACCTTCTCAGATAAATGTATTCCCCTTTTTTAATCAAGTCCTTGTGTAAGCTAAATTGACCCCCTCATTGTCTAGCTAATATGATTTGTCTTTGATATCTTTCTATCTCTACTTTTAAATATATAAATTAAAAAGAGAAATAGTTTGACTTTGACCTGTTTAAGGTAGAGATTGCACCAATTTGGCATCTTGTATTGAAATCTATAATTACCAATAAGAAGTTAAAAAAATGGTAAATAAAAATAAATAATTTCCAACGTAATTGATGAGCAGCTAGTAATAAAGTAGTAAAGGAAGAGATTGGAGTAGATATTTACAACAATCCATTCCTTAGCTACTCTTTTAGATATAGCCCCTGAGATAAAAAAAAAATAAGGTTTTATATTTATGCAAAACTAGTTCTAAGGAAGATAAAAACTCATAAATAAAACCAACAGTGTATAGCTCCAGTATGGCATCCCATTTTTCTTTATTGTGATTTGGTAAAGTGTCTAAAATTGAAATAAATGAATAAGTTAAATAGATGTATTTTTCTAGTGATAGATGTGTTTGTTCAATGGATTTTATCTGCCCAAAATAACCAAGATGTATGTCTCTTTTCTTGAATTAAATAATTTTATAAATAATTTTTAATTCACATTGATTGTTTCTCTTTTGGCATCTTACATCTGTATAAAACTCTTGCATAGTCGGCACCACTTGTCTACATGGATTGACTTGGTAAATAATCAAAAGAAAATAAATTAAAAAAATTGAAAAGAAAAAGGCACCTTTGGTGATGCTACAATATTTTTATTTAATAAATCTATATTTATCTACCTAAGTCACCCATTTTTGAGTAATTAGTATAAGTAAATGTTTTCATTTAAAATAACTCCTTACTTTTTGGCATTTGTGCCATCTTTGTGTGTGTGTGTGTGTGTGTGTGTGTGTGTGTGCACTCACGTGTGCATGCATCTGTGTGTCATTTTGGATACCTTAGTTGCCCCACTATGCTTGCTAAGAGTTTATGTAATTAACAATTCTAGTAAATAGTAACAAATTGTTAATAAATTAGTATCATAATAAATTTTAGATATGAAATAAATAAGTAAATGATAGTATGTGATTATACATTAGTACTCATAATATTAGAGTCAAAATATTATCCTTGAACTATATTAAGATAAGGTTGAGGCTAGACTATCACGATTTAGAACTTAAATAATAGTTTTTTGGATATGATAATTATTAAATTAGATAACAATTTATGTCATGAGATTATCCAGATAATACATGAATGAATGAAATATTTTAATGACATCCATAAAATAAAATAATGTATGGAACCAAGTACTATGTGTCCTTTTTAACAAGATGAATGACTTCCTAATCTTGAAAATAACTCCTTCTACTATTTATAATAATTGGAAAAATGTAGTTGTAATAGTCCCACATAGGATTTTTTGTTAGCTCCAATTTATTTTAAAAATAAAACTAAAAATTGTAAAATTGACAGATATTGTAAATGATGTGTTTTGAAGGAGCTAGTTAATAATGAATGTTTATTTGTGATTTAAAGTCTTTAGGTGGGGATTTCGGTTTACCATTAATAGTCTATCACCATTTATGAAAATCCTTGAAAATAATATAATTATAAGAATGAGATCATTAGATATATTACCTGTCATTTATAGCAACTTGATAATGATATTTGAAAAGAAATTAGATAATAACCTTTGTAATATCATGCATAAATGGATATAGATAAATAATCATTATCTAGTCTATAATATGTTCACACTTAGATTAACCGTCAATAAGTTTCATAAATGATTAAATAGGGAGGTAAGGTGAAATATTTGGTTTGAGTCAAGAATGGCCCTACTAAACAACAAAACATAGAAATTGAGGGTAACAAAGTAGGTTTATAATAGATTTACTATTTTAGTAAACCAATCATTCATAAATTTATGGAAAATATAATGATTACATGGGTGGCATGCAACACCCATGTAAAGTGCTATCTCATAATCATATTCTTAAGAAAACAAATAAATTGTAATAGGGAATACGTAGACCCAATAACTATGAAATGTCTTGGTTTGGGAGACCTTGGGATAAGAGAAGTGGATGTGAGACATGTGGTACAAGAGATGGGAGGGTGTCTTAGTTAGACCCACATAGTAACTCAATTATTTAATGAGTTTAGATTTAATAAGGAGTACTTGGCATATCTAAAACTTATGGCTGTAAGTAGTGTATACAGATAGTGTACTTTGAGATGTTTCAATTCATGTCTCAGTTCATAGTCACACTTGAAAGAAGCTATGTGGAGTAGCTACAGTATTGGAAAATTATATAGTGATCTCTTTATTAGTTTTTAAACCCTTATCTATCCTACTGATAAAGGTTATGGCCACTCTTAGTGGATGAGAGGCATGCAGAGGATCCACAAGTATCTTTGATTGGAGGAATAACCATATGTGATGCTTTCCCTCTTTGCATCGACATGGTCTATTATTAGTCTATTAAAAATCCTATAATTACTTAGTTGGCAAAAAAAACTTATGTTGAACAAATTAATTATTATACATATTGATGTAAATTGTCAGTGTATGTTTATCAAAATTATAATTTATAAGGACATTTTAATTAGAATTCAGTCCTACTTGTATAGTGGTTACAACCAAATTCAGAGCATATACATATGATTTATATCATTGTAAACTTAAAATTATAATTGGGTATTCAAGTTAAGTAGAAAGAACAGAAAGGATCGTAATTTAATATTGCAATGTATAGTTAAATGTCGTAGTCATGATGATAGTGAACGATTATAATTGATAGAATGGATTGTTTAAATAAGTCTTTATCTTAAATATTTATGTTTGAGATGTTGATATTATGATGTGAATTACATTTAGTTTTCTATTAAATAAATATCATGTGAGTAATTTATTTCCTATAATAAGCATGAAAAAAAATTATAATACATTTTTGATTTATGCAAGTTATTTGTCCTTAATTTTAAGTGCATGTAATTAATTATGGTACATTGTTTATGAAGTAGATTTATAAACTAAATCAATCATTATTAGTTATTACTTCAGTACTTAGTAGAAATGAGATTGTATATATGGATTAGATTACATGATATAACCTTCGGTTAGGAAATTATTATTTTTAAAAAATTACTAGTTTAACTTTATCCCGAAGGGGTTATCACAAACATCCTCATTCCTAGTTCATAGCTTTGGCTCCAAATCAATTTCTTTTAACAAAAATAATTTCAAAAAAGATATGTATATGAATTGATTAATAAGGCTACTAATATGACATGTTTTGAGTCTTATTGAAGTACTATTTATTAGAAAGGATACACTTATCTAAATTAAAACATTTATTGGTCTATTAGTAGTTTTTTTGGAGTCATAAAATCTATTTACATTCATACAAAAAAATTAAAATAAAATTAAAATAAAATAATAATAATAATAATAATAATAATAATAATAATAATAATAATAATAATAATAATAATAATAATAATAATAAAAGATACTTGTAGAATCAATAATAAATTAATTTTTATATAATCTCAGAATATTTTTCTTGATAAATATCAAGGTTGATGGAACCCCCACCCAAAAAAATGTAGAATGTCAAAAAATAAACCCAGCTTGAGGAAAGAAATTTCTCAAAACATATGACTAAGAACCAAATTTGTCTAAATAAACAAACCCAAAATATCTCAAAATCTGATCAAAACCACCATGAACTTCCCATCATTCCTGACCATAACACAAATGATTGGAAGCAAATCTAGATGAGGCCCCATGACCAAGAAACAAACATGGGGGGTACAAGGCTACACCCCCTTATAAAAAAAAAAATTCCTTAGGATGACAACATAGTTCAGGGTACCACACTAAATGACAATAAAAAATGTATAGCTCAAATGAATAAACTAAAAGGGAAAAACCAAAGTGTATCCCAATAAAAAACTGGCCCAAACCAAAGATCCATCAATAATCATTCACTTTTACCTCATTATCCACCATCACAACAACCAACCTCTCCTCCTCAGATCTCTCACCCCCTCCATGACCATGCAATAGTTTTCTAAAATCCATGCCAAAATCAAACCCCAAATGAAACAAGAAGGTTGAGCTAAGTCATAGAGGTACTGACCAAAACAGTGAACTAACAAACTCACAAACACTCAAAACACAACCACTAGACACCCTCAAAAATGAAAACCCAACCATCCACTATTTTAAGAAACTGACCAAGAAAAAATAAGTCAAGAAAGGTAAAATGTTGGTTTCCAAAATTATGGGTTGTCACCACCCCCAATCGTAAGCAAACCCTAAAAACTAGGTAGGAAAAATGAGGCATTGTCCATTTTACTTTGTAAAGTGACCAATCAAGTAAAGACGATAGCCAATCAAAAACCTTCAACTTGCCTCTCTCAATGACTAAACTAGTGAAAATCAAATACAACACTCTAACTAATGGAAAATCTTACCCACATAAATCCATACCACTTGAGGAAGAATTTCCACCAAGGAACCAATGACGACAAAGGGGAGGAAATCTAAATACATCAAAATTTAAATAAGACAAAGTACCAAACTAAGATTTACCTTGAAAAAAAAACAATAGAGCTTTTACCCCCTTCATTCAAGAAAGGAAAATTTTAGATAAACCTTCACATGCCAATTTTGAAAATAGAACTAAGGGTTTGGCAACAAAAATAAGACACAAACTAGGGTAAAAGTTGACCACCAGTCCCTGAGACACAACAATATTCAAAGCAATAGTCAAAACCATCCTAGATTTAGCCTCTCAAACCACTTACTAAACCTCCACCACCTGATCACCTAGTGTGGTCATATAAAATATCAAAATTGTTAGTTTGAGTGTGGCTTGTGACACCATATCCATAGATCCTTTTTGCCTACTCTTGTGACCCTTCTAGACACCTTTTTTCTCATTGCCAGTTATCCAAAATATTCTATATAGTCATTCCACCTAACCCAGGTTGCATTCTCTATGCCAATCATATTCCCACAAGCTATAAACCTGTGGGACATGAGAGCCATAATTAGACTTAAGTGATGGACCCTAAGGTTTCCCAATTTTAGTGCTCCTATCCTTTTTCACTTTGAGCCCCAATGATTATTTTCATCTGGTCCTTATCCTTAATTAGGTTAGCTTAACATGAATACATCTGAGCCATGACCAATTGTTCCCTATAAAATCCCACTCAAAGGTCATTTATAAAGGAGGTGATAAAACTTACAAAGCATGCAAGAATACAAAAAAATCACTAAGGAAAACTTTCTTATTCTCTGCACACAGTCATCCAACACAGCTTCAAACATACTCAAACCCTCATACTACTCCCTAGCCACCTTCAACACTATCAAATTGTCTTTTTGCATCCACATCACACTATTACACAAAATCACATTAGGTGGGAGAACTACATATGTCTTGATCCCTCTTTAAGTATTGGTATGTAGGCAACATGCCCACACAAGAGATGTGGATTACATTTCAGTGCATCTTACACACTAACCCCCCTTTCTCAAGTGATTCAAATATTATTTTATCAAGCATAATGGAGGGTTAGGGTTTTAAGATTAAATCATCTCTACAGTGAATTTTGTCGACAACCAACACTCAATTCCAACATAGTGTAAATACCCAAAATGTTTTAGGTCTTTGTGACCAATTTAGACAATAGTAGCAAAATTTGAATACAATGTTGGACACCAAAGTGTCCTATTTTTGGCACTCCTATCCTTTCATCAAAAAAAATATAGATTTGAGTTTTTAACACTTTCCCAGTCCTACACTGCTAGTTTTAACATCTGTATCATCCATCTTGGTTCAGTTTCAAGCTAAGTTATATTTCTCCTTATTTATTACTATTTTTAAAAAGGTAAAAAAAATTGCACAAATTAGGAATGTATTTATTTCCATATTTTGTACTAATTTATTAATTTATACCTTTAACTAAAATAGGAATAAAAATCCATTATTCCCAAAAAAGTTAAATCATTTGGTAAATCTGACTTACTTCATTTGCACACAAAAACCATAAAAACCTTAGGTAAAATTCCTTGCAGACTTTTCTAGTAATTTTTTTTATTTTTCCTGCATAAATAAATAAAAATTTCACATTTAATTTTTAAAAATTTACCATAGTAATTTTGAAAATCATTTTTTTCAAACCCTAGTTGAATTTACTAGGTTTGTTTTCTTCTTGAGGTATCACCTTACATGTTTGTGATCTTCGTATCCTTTTTATGTATATTTTAGTTCACTATTTTTCAAATCCTAGATTACATTTATTTAATCTTCTCTTCCATTTTTGAAGTTATTTTTCTTATGCCACCTAAGCTCTTTGCATATCTTCCTTTGAGATGAAGTGCAAGAATTAGTGGTAACCCTCCTGAATTCACCTAGATTTCTCTAACCCGTCCATATACCATGGATAAAAAACCAACTCAATTTCATACTATAGATCCTACATATACAGATTACACTAATTTTCATGAGGATAATTCTGATAATGAGCAGTATGAGAATTACAATGATGATACACACATTGATGTTTATGACCCATCACATCAGGATCTTGATCTACTTCCACCTATTATTGATAATGATGTCATCATCAACAAAGATTTAAACCTACAAAGTTTTAGAGATAGACTTAGGGAACAACTCGAGATCATGCCCTTATCTTACATTCTATCATGGAAATTAAAAAGGATAATCAAGTTGAGTCTTTCATTCCTTCATAAAAACCAATTTTAAATGATACTATGGGGAAAAATATGTCTCAAAAACCCCCTATAGTAACCTAACCTTCCTATGTGGCACCACTAGTTGTGTCTAGTACATTTTTGCCTCCTGATGTTGTTGCCCTTGTGTAAGAGATAAAATATCTTCAAACCAAGGTGATACATCTTGAGTAAGGTGCCTCTAGACTAACATAGGCTTTAAATTCTTTTAATCTACTTCATACACCATTGGCATGCCATATTACTTCTACACCCTTGTCACTAGGTTTTTTTTAACCCAAGCTCACTCTATATGATGGCAAGGTTGATCTAGAGACACACTTGAGATATTTTTATGCATCATGCTTGGACTATGTGCCAAATGACTAGTTACTAACCAATATATTTCCATGGAGTTTAAAAGATTATGATCTACAATGGTTTTATAGTCTACTGAATCAATCGGTCAAAGCATTCAATCCTTTAGCTAAGATGTTCCTAGATCATTTCACCATTAACATATGTGACAAAGTTTTTTATTCCCAAATTGCACAACAAAAACAAAGGTCAAATGAGCATCTTAAAAATTATGTTCTTAGATACAAGACTATCTTGGCTAAAATGACTAGCCCCATGGATGATCAAAAACTACAAGATCTCTTCAAATAGAGTCTTTTGGCATCTTTGCATGAGTTAATAATGTTCAAAAATCTCTTTTTCTTCATTGAGTTATGTCATACACTAAAGGAAAGGGAAGTCAAATTAATTTTAATAGGTAAAATCATGTACACAAGCATATCAAAAATAGTAAACAAGAGTAACAATAAAGTCCCATATAAAATAAAGGTTAATGATAGCAAAATTAAAAATTAACCTATAATTAATGTAGCTTTAGATCCACCTTAGTGAGTGGTTTTATAAACACCTCCTTAGTGAGCCTTTACCAATCTACCAGTATCTCTAGCTAGAGTCTTATAGTAGCTATTGGAATGTAATATCATATCTCTCCCTCCTATTCAAGAAGTTAATACGACAAATCCTCTTCCACATGGATATGATCAGAATGAATTTTGTGTTTTATATAGTGAAATAAGACACAAAATGAATAGATGTATCCGTTTATGACACAAGATACAAGACTTGATGGATATCAACCTTATTGAGCTTGGCACCCCAGTTGAGCCTCCTTAGGTAAAGCAAACATAGGACAAGGATCTAAATTTTTTCTTAGATATTTTCCCATAGCATTCTAAATAGGATATAGGGGACACATTAGGTATTCACCATGCATATCATGCACACCCTCCACTATCTACATACCAGGCACCTTCAGTTGAGTCACATACTTTTAGAAACATGATTGGTGTGTACAATTCTAGAGTTCTAGATAGACCTTCGATCTCCTTCTCAGAGTAGGATATAGTTGAGGATGATTCAGATTACTATGGGATCTTTATCAGATCCTACATTGATCATCATCCCATTCATAATGTTCTCATAGACAATGGATCTAACATGAACATGTCCACTATGACATTACTTTAGCATTTGGGATATTCAAAGTAGGATATTACTTCGATGGACACAATTATTAGTGGATTTAGTGGATATATACAAATTTTATTGGGTGAGATTATACTTCCTTTATAGGTTGGTCCAAGACATGTGACCACACCATTTACTATTGTTTCTAGTGTAGGAGTCTTCACTATGTTGCTTTGTCAACCATGGATCTAGAAACTTCTTGTAGTACCTTATATAGTTCACAGATGCATGAAATTAATTCATGCTAATAAAATTGTTACAGTTGATGGAGTTTTATATGAGTTACCACTTGCCACTTCAAAGTTATTTACTACTTTTAGTCACTATTTTGAGTTCCTCCACTAGTTATATTTATTACTTTAGTTGAAATTCAAACATAATCGAGTCCTCCCTTGCCAGCATAAAGAATTCATACACTTCCATGAAGGCCTCTCTTAGAGAGACCACTATATCAGTGATAGTTTCAAGACTCTAAATAGTTTCTAGCTATAGTATTCACACCCAGGGTAGTATCATTGACGTCTCATGCCTCTACACATATAGCATACTTTCAGAGAGCTTTTTCTACTACCAGATGGGTCTCTAAGAGCCCCATAGTTGCATCCACTTTTCAGAGTTACAATGGGACCCCACAATTGATTTACACTAAAGAGATTTTAGAGAACTTATAATAAACATAGATTTTAGAGCCACATTATCAACATTTCCATCATGATTCATGATCATGCATGATCCATTTCCTTGATACAAGACACCATGATATAGAGTCTCTTATGAGACTCATCAGCTAGTATTGTTTCTTCATATTTTTCTTGTACATAGTGTCTTTTTGCTTGCGTGTATATAGAAATATTTCAAAATACCAAAAATAATATAATAGGTTAAAATATAAAAACATTCAAATAACTCAAAACACCAAAAAAATTTCAACTATATACATTATCCATGCTTTACATTTCTACTACCATGATAGACATACATTTTCTTTTCTATGCTATTGTTTGTCAATTTATTTAGCTTACCATGCTTCATTTGATCTTCTTTGAGTACGTACAATAACATATAAATCTTTGTTTTATCAACTCTACCCATCGAGGGGGCATCCTAATTTTACATTCGAGACATACATCGACATATCTACCCATTGGGGGCATATTCTGCATGACTAAACCATCCATGTTATGCCATTCCTACATTACACACTCTAGTTATCATGATGATGTACATTAATTAATAGTTTATATAGATTATTCTATCGACACTCATTAGTATATAGCACTTGTGTATTTCTCAACATCTACCTAGTCTTGTACTACATGTTTTGCATACTTTCACTTCTTGATTTGATTAGTTAGATGTGATAGTATTTTTAGAATTTACATGCCTTCCATTCTTGCTTTGATTAGACAGATGTGATTGTATTTTTAATTTTCTATTTTTTTACTTGTGTGTGTCTTAGGACATTTTCCAATGTCCTTTGATTATACTTTGTTGTGTGCCTTAGGACATTTGATAATATCCTTTACTTGTAATCTTGTGTGTGCCTTAGGAAATTCTATAATGTCATTTGCTTGTTTGCAATTGTATGTGTATGTGGGCATTTAAACATGCCTTGTATGTTTGCTTTCCTAGTTCGAGTGACATGTGACCATGTCCCTTGTTTGCTTGGCCCCTTGGCCACTTTTGTATGCGTATTGTTTCTTGCCTTACATGCTTTTTTTCTTCTCAATTGTTTGTAATGCCATGATCCACATCATGCATTATCTTTGCTTGTTGGATGCCATCATGTTCATCTCTCATTGACAAATAACATTTTCTAGTTTTATTTTAGTATATTGCACATGATATTACATTATTACATCTATCTAGGCATACCCCTGTTAATATAACAATATCTAATTCAAACTATGCTATATCTTGAGACATTTTTTTGATTATCATTGTTATATCTTATATTTAATAGCATAACACACTTGAAGGGCTCTTTATTTTGAGGGAAGTCATTACATGGTATTCATTCCTACCCTCATAAGAGGGGGAAACAAATAGGGATTTTGTCATAGAGATCAAAACCTTCTCCTAATAAAAAATCAATTTTTAGAACACTCAAAATAACAATTAGAGTTTAAAACACACAAAATAGACCAAAAAATAGTGATGAATATAAAAAAGCCATAAAAAAATAGCAAAGGATAAGAGTGTTGGAAGTGGAAAATACTGTTAGACACCAAAGTGTCCCATTTTTGGTGCTCCTCTCTAAATAGCCAAAAATTCAATATTTTTAGAAATAGATAGAAAGGTAAGGTCAATTATAGTTTTGTCAGCTATAATATAGTTCAAATTAGGTAGTTTTAGTATATTTTTACTTAGAGTTTCCAAATATAGGGGGCATCATGCATGGCATGATGGCTCTTGCTTCCAGTTTTAGATTGGGTAGTTGGTACAACTTTTAGATTAGAATCCATGTTATAGACACTAGTGATCAGGGATACTATGAATGACACATTTTACTTCTTTTCTTTCCAGCTCATTGTATCACCTAGGTATTCTTAGCAATTTCTTACCTTATTCCATCTTAGGTGGTTTAGATCTTTCCAGGGTGGCTTTCATATAAGCCTAGTTCTCAGTTTTGAAGTAGATTTTATACGAGCTTAATATCCACCTTTCAAAGTGACCAAGATTATCCTCGTTATTAGTACACATAAGACTATCCATGTCATATTATAAAATTACAAAGTATTCATGGGATTTATGATCCATATCATATGATAGACATTCATACCAGTATCAGTTCAGAGCTTCACACTTAAGGGGCAATGATGGAATTAAAGGACTAATTAGCCTTTGTATTCTTGAGCCACCTACTCAGAGAGATTGGACACATAGTCTAAACATAGATTAACACACACATGATCACATAGATCCACTACATAGTAGATGACAATGGATCCAAAGGTCCAACCTTTATATTCTTGAGCCACCCTCGAGGAATTGACCACTCAGCTCTGTTCATGATATTACTCTTGGTAAAACATCACTCAGCATCACACAACATTACAACAAGTTTTTTATTGGTCTGTATACCTGATGAGGTGTATTCATTCCTTTATCTTCCTCTCTCTTTTACCCAAATTTTGTACATTATTATTTTAGACATAACATGTCTAGTAAGCACCGATCTAATCCTTGTTTTCTCTTGCAAATTTATGCTTCACGATATGCTCTCTCTATACACACTCAACATCACACATCTTCATGGGATTCATGCTTGAAGGTAAGTTTAGATACGCTATCTATTTTTCCTTAATCCTATTATTTTGCTTTGTTGCATCATTAGAATAAAGAGGGGGGGGGCAAATGTAATCATATAAAATGTCAAAATTGGTAGTTTGAGTGTGGATTCTGACACCCTATCCATGGGTCCTTTTGCATGCTCTTGTGACCCTTTTAGACACCTTTTTTCTCATTCTCAGTGATCTAAAATATTCTAAATGGTCATTCCACCTGATCTAGGCTACATTCACTGTTCCAATCCTATTCCCCT
>JARHVA010010377.1:0-5000 GCA_037957365.1 Torreya grandis | reverse complement strand
ATAGACAAAGAAAATCATTTAGAGTGGGAACTTTGATAATATACTCATTTTAGTTATAGTTCATTGAACTATCTTAGTGTTTATTTGTAACTAAGATCATAGTCCAATTCAATATAGAATGGATATGTCCCACACATAACATATGTCAAATAAGCCCACATGAGGATACCTTTGTCTATTCATCTAATTTTTTGATATAGAGCCTTAAGCTTGAGAAATGGTAATAAGTAGGGGATACATAGGTTGACATAGATCATCCTAATTTGTTGATGTAATTACCCCATTCCCACTACAAATTTGAATTAGAAAATGCATGGTGATTAAAGATCTGAGGTATGCAATAAAATAAGTGAGAGTAAGTTGAAATTGATCATAAAAATTAGGTTTGATAACAATAAGTGTTTTTGTTATCTAAAATCTACCATGAAATGACCATATAGTCCCTTCCCCTCACCACATATCAAAATATTGTCTTTATTATATCTAAGAAATTTAGATTTTTTTTAATGATTAGTGTTAACATTGAAGGAATTCAACCACATGTCTTATGGATAATTTACAAAATAAAAAAATGAAAATAAAATTGGTCTTTCTTTAAGTAGGGTCTCGTCTAAATTTATAGTTTTTTCAACTATTTCATGAAACATGAAGTGCCTACATAGAGAATAGGCCCAGTGAGTGCCTCACTAAATGAAAATTGAATCATTTAAATGATTCAACCCAATAATAGGGTATATTATGATTACATGTTTTGCAAAGGACTTTGTATTATAAAACTTATTTGTTTTATTAGAGGAGGCATTTTTTATTAAAGAAGGTTTTTTTTGATAATTAGTTTTATAGTCATCTAAGTGTGTTTTATATACTTAATATATAATTTTTATCTCTTTAATTTTAAATTAGTCTAAATTAACACATGGAATATTCTATTTTTTTTAAGGAGTTGTTAGATTTTTGACTTGTTTTCTTAAAGGATATGTTATATTGATCACTCATGTTATTAAAGGAGTTGTTTGATATATGGAATCACCTCCACAAAAAATCTCAGATTATTTTTACCTACTACATTATGAATAAAATATGAGATGGGATCAACAGTTTTGGGGTTTGAGGGTGACTTTATTGCTGATCAAACTACCACAATGCTTTAAGAAAGCATGTTGAAACTAGTGGGGATTCAAACAATGGTCTAGAAAACCACCCTAAATTGATAGTAATTGTGGATCTAGGTGCACTTTTACATTTCTCCCATTTAAACAATAAATAGAAATAATTACTAATATTATTATGAATACAATTTCTATTGTTAGTGTTAGTGAGAATGAGAATGGAAAAATATTCAAAGTATTTATATCAATATCTATTATAATATTGTATCCTTCATTAGTTAATTAGATTATATAAGTGACATATTTCAGTTAATAAGTAATTTCCATTTTGTGTCAAAATAGATTTAGAGTCATGTAATTAAGGTTTATAGAGTTAAAACAATTATAAATTGTATCAATTTAGTTTGAGACTTATCTAAATTGACACATTGTGTATACTCTATGTTTTTAAGGAATGTATATGATATTTGACCCATGTTTTCATTGAGATGACACCTAAATAAATATTGTATTGGGTAACTAAAATATTTTGGTTGAACATAAAGAATGTATTGATATATGTGACATGTTATTTAACTATATAGTATATCTTCTTAAGGTCCATCATGTCAAGGGTCTAATTATGGTGTTTCCATACATTATTAAGCATGATGTAATTGATCTAGGTGCCAATATATTGGCATAATAGATGAATGGGATCTACAATATAAACTTTAAGCTCTTAATGTATTATCCCTAGATCAACTACATTGTATTGCTTATTCTATTTTAAATGAGACATAAAGTATTTCCATAATCAAATCAACTTTCATAATGTCCATATCCATCCTTGATAAGATAAAATGATAAATCAATGATGTCACTATCCTAATTTGATATAACTAACATGCATCACTCTATAAGTTTATTACATTTATGTTCCAAATTAAAATTTAATGTAATAGCATGTGTAGGTGTACATTATATAAGATAAGTGTTCTCCATATATCACCGAAAAGAAATATTCTTGTCTTTAAAATAGTAAGATGTTAATCAATGCTAATATAATAATTCATTTTTATATTATATTTTTATATGGGCCCCGTGTTGTATGGTATCACTTTAAATACATTTTCATCTTCCCTCACCTAAATTTTACAATTCACCTTAAAATATTTCACTATTTGCATGTTCTATATAGCCTTGCCCTTTCTTATAGGGGTTTAAGTATGGATTTTACATATATTTTTAATATTTATGTAATTACGATAGGTTTCAATATAATGTCATATTGGATGAATGGAAGCTAAAAGATAAACTCTTTATCTTTAATGTCTTGTCCTAACTTCAACGATAGTACAACACTAATTTAATCTTCTCTATTTGATGTGGCACCTTGTTTTAATAAAATAAGCTCTCACTATCTTAAGGAGGAACAAAAGGATTCACACATGGAATAAATTCCTATTTGATATTCATATAACATATATTACAAAGGAGAGATAATAATTATCAATTTTTAATTTTAGCCTTATTATAAATATATTTAACCCATTTCATTACCTCATTTTTAGAAATATTATGTATTTCAAGAAAGTAACATGTAATTATGATAATAATAGCTTCAATCATATAACATATATTAGGAATATTTATTATTGTAATTACACATTTCCAAAATAAATAGCCAAGCACATAAATAAAACATGAAGAATTTTGAGAAGGAAAAAATAATTTTGATAAATAGAAATTGATAAAATAAAACTATAAATTGTTTTATAAATAAAATTATTTTTCACTTGTTAGATTGAATTAAAAAAAGGTAGATAAACCATAATTTTAAAAAATCTACATAAAATTTTATGTTTTTTAATCTAATCAATAAAACCAAGAAAAACCTCCAAAATTTTCTAAAGTAAAGTTGTTCTAAATTAGATAACAAATGAATAAGTATGAAAACAAGCCACAGCCATAATAGATTAGCCCCTGATAGGAGACTAATCATGAAAGATTAGGCCAACAAATAAAAACTTTAGATTTACACATAAAATAAGGGGAAATATAAAATCAAATTTGAAAAACCAAACCATAATAGAATATAAATTTGAAACCCTAATAAATAAAGATGAAACCTAAAGGCCAAAATACCTAAGCTTGAAGTACCCAAGATAAAAATCTTATTCACTAGAATGTTTTATAATATTTTTTATTTATACATATAAATAGTACCAAAACTATTTAGATTTATAAAACATAAGATATAACATTTAACTAGAGATATTTGAATGTAAACAATAGATTGATAACACCTAATTAACATAGAAATTATCAAGAGATACAATATTTTGTGGATATTCTTTTTTTTATACTATTAGACTATGAGACAACATTGCTAAGAAAGCCTATTCATATTATAGAAGGAAATTGAGTAATATGACCCCAAGTGTTACACTCATACATTTGAGATCATAATTTATAATGCATTCAAGCTCATTCATGCACATAATGCTTGACCTTAATTTAGACACATTAAAGTATAAGACACATGAACATATTATAGATTCTTGTAGACATATATGTCTTATGATTTATTTAGAGGACCCTTTAGTTTCATTTAGGCATGAATTTGGTGGGTTTATTTATAAATTTCAATTACTTAATATGAAACTATGAAAATTGATGATTATACTATGGCATATATCATAACAAAGGATTCGACCATAGCATAAACTATATTTCACAAATTCCTATAGAGATACATAGAAAAAAGAAACATAAATAAACGATGTGACCTTTGGAGAATATCTTTGTAATTAGACTCACTAAAATAGAGGAGAGATAATCATAACTAATGGTAAAATATTTTGTAATGTGTATCTATACTTGAACACTATATTAATAAATGTCTTACGTAACCAATTTGAATATTCTAATTAATAATACATATAAGATGTTAAGTATTTATATCTATTATGTGTGTTGCATTATATTATAGTTAAGAATACATGATTGATTAATCTAATTGGATCATTTATATAGATGTTAGCAACTTTGGAACATCAAGCAATGAACTGATAGTTTGACATTTTTTTCAAGTCAACATTTGGTATCTAAGCCCAAGTTTCAAATAAAACTAATGAAGATTGGTGAGAAACTGGAATAGAATAATAAGCCAAAATAATATAAACTAAATTGGATCATGTAGAAGATGGATTCTATAGACCATAATACAAAGTGTTTTAGGTGACATTTTCATACATATTTTGGCCAATTTTACTAAGGTTAGACAAAGAAATAAAATGATCTAGAATATGAATTAACAAGACAATAGACAAATTACCAAAAATAGAAGAAAAAAATGAACCGTGGACATACACAATGGACTACTAATTTGAGACAACATTAGATTCATATATCACACCTTGTGAAATATCCAGTTAGACAAGATTTGATGAAAGTAAATACAAATTTATAGTAATTATATTTGGCACATATATTGAAAAAAATTCCAATTTTCATCCATATATTATTGGTGGAAGGTGGTTTAATAAAATAATGTAAATGTTTTTGTTAGGAGAAAGGAACCTATGGATAATGGAAGGTAAAAGAGGGATCCCAAAGAGAGGATCCAAAAATAAGATGACTATTGAAATAAAATTTGGTGATTGGGGGACATTAAATATAATAACAAGGGGTGTGTTATAAATATTATAATTGATGTTGAATGAAATCTATCATGATGATATCTTTATTGAAGACAAATGAGAATAATTGGGTTGGCTAATCATTAAAAATATTTATTATATTTTAATTTGCATATTTGAAAGGTATATGAACCATGAGAAAATTATAAGAGATAATTATTTTATTATGTATTTTAATCTTAATTCAAATAAATATTATTTATGTCTA
>JARHVA010010376.1:97500-178777 GCA_037957365.1 Torreya grandis | reverse complement strand
GGTCTATATGCCTATATAAGAATGATAATTTGAAAGAGACAAGGAGGATGATGTTATGAAAATTGTACAAGAAAGGATGGTGTTTTTGTGAGAGGAGTGAATGATATAGTAGGTGAAGGGTGTTGGACAAGAGAGAGGAAGACTATATGCATGAGAGAATATTTTTAAGGTTTCTACAAAGAGCACATACCTAAGGCATAATAAAATTCTAAACTTTTATAGATACTTGCAAATAGAAAAATTTAATATTATACCCATAGATTCCTTGCATCATTAATGAAGGAAAAAAATAATTTCCATTCAACCATACAAGGATTAGCAGTAAGTACAAGTAAAAAAAATAAGTTTGAATCAAGGTGTTAATATGAAAATACCTCAACCTAACCAGAAAATGGCACTACCATCATGTACAAGGGGGTAGATAATTTCCATTACTAGGTTATTGGCCTCCCATCATATGTGATTGATAAACATACCACCCATTTCATCCTCAATTAATAATGCATATTTAAATCCTAAGTTCAAACATGTGTCTAACAAAACCTATAAGTTATTTATATAAATCATCAAATCAATACCCTTCATATTGAATCCCTCTAAGCACACCCTTGATCACTTAGGTGTAACCTTCGAGAGCAATATTTTTCACAACTTCTAGTGATGGGTCATAAAATGCATCTTTTTGTCATTGAATAGATAACTTCTTAAGATCTAACTATAATTTATACCTCTAGGACCTCTTGTTGATAATATATCACTTGGTTCATGTCTCTATAGGCAAATTACACATTCTCTAAGTAGTACCATGACATTAAATTCCAACCAGTAGTACATTTTCACTATTGTTTAGGAGGAGTGGAAACATTGACAACAAATGTTATCAAAGTTGAAGTTGTGGTTGCATAACTTGATTCCTAAATTTTCTTTAACCAAAACCTAACACTAATAACATGTATGGGGGGTGTATAAAATATAATAATAGAATTTTGGCCTCCCATCATAACCAATAGGCAAACCCACCATCCATTTTAGCCTCAAGAATACCCTTCCCAATAAAATAAAAAAGCATATTTTTAGACTAAGTTCAAAACTGTAATAAAATGAAACCTATACACCATTTTCATAAACCATATAATACTTCCCCTACCTCTTTAATCCTTATAATCTCACCTTATAGCACTCAAGTATAACCTTCAAGTGTAATATGCTGTAGAAGTTGTAGTGGTAGGTCCTAAAATGCAACATTTTGGTATTAAATAGATAACTTCTTGAGTTCCAACTATCATTTCTACCTCTGGGAACTCCAATTTAGAATCTATCACTTCAATCATGTCTAGGTATAAAAATTACATGTGCTCATACTATCATGACATTCAAATCCACCTCGAAGTACATTTTCACTACCATTTAGGAGTGTGGAAACACTGATAATAAGTGTTATCAAATTTGGAGTTGTGGTTATAGAAATATGATTTTGATGCTTCTTGACTAAAATCAGGCACTACCAATTCATACATGTGGGTAGATAATGTCCAGGACTAGGTTTTTGGCCTCCCATCATTCCCAATCAAAAAACCCACCACCCTTTCTAGCCTCAAGAAAGCTCTTCCCAATACAATAAAAATGTAGTTTTAATCTAAAGCTCAAACATGCATAAAATGAAACCTATAAGTCATTTGGATAAATATTTAGATCCCTACTCTTCCTATTGAATCCTTCTAATATCACCCTAGATAACTCAGGTGTAACCTTTGAGATCAATCTATGGCACAAGTTGTAGTGATAGGTCTTAAAATGCAACTTTTTGGTATTGAATAAACAAATTCTTGAGCTCGAAAAACCATTTCTCCCTCTCGAACCTCTAGTTGATAATCTATCACTTCGATCTTGTCTAGATACACAAATTACACGTGCTTCCACTACCTCAACATTTAAATCCACTTAAAAGTGGATTTTCAGTATAATTTAAGAGCATAAAAACACTAAGTACTTAAAAAGTTAGCTCATATTAGCTTGAAGAATATATAATTATTTACTAATAGTGCTAACCAAATTAAGGTGGAATCTTATTTGGCAATAGTAACATAGAAAAAATTATTAGTAAGTAATTGAAAAAGAAATTCATATATACTACCTAGAAAATAAATAATATTTGGTAAAATTTATTACATATACATTTGAAAAGTCAACATACCTATGTATTTCAATCCGAAAAACCATTATGATAAGTGTTGACATTGATAGTATCAAGAATAGCTTCATGGTCTTACTCTTAAACTTTCCATAGTTTCCTATTTAATGGCCTCTCATGATATTTCTGTAATTAAATATTCATTGGAAGAATCAAATTTTAATAGTGAATTATGTTCCTGTGCATTTAAAAATCATCAAACAACCATTGATCTATTTTTTTTGTAGGATATCATTGAAACTAAGTTCTAATGACTACCACTGACCTAGTTGGATAGTTAATGTTTTCTCCATCTATAACTATGGAAGTCAATTTTTTCTTTATTTATACACACCAACACAAGTAGTAATATGTGATCTCTTTATTTTCTTCATTTTTAATAAATTCAAAAACATGCACTCTATCAAACAAACCATTTTTAGTGACACTATGAAGATATATAATGATAATAAATTATACATAATGAAAAATATTCGGCTTGGCTGCACTGGATAAGATACATGATCAAATTCATCTATTAATGTCATATCTATAAGTTGAAATGATATTTGAACCTGATATGTTTTGATTGGAATTAGAGGTTTTAAACTCCAGTCATCCACCCACTCTTATGACTCATAGTCATTCTAAATAAACTCCATGCATAATGATATAAACATTCCAAGTGTCTCATATGAATAGTCTAAGAACTTGCATTTGACCTATCAAATTATTGGATCTCATTTGCACCCATTAGAGTCACATAATCCTCATAATTTATAAAGTGTTCTTCATCCATTAACTAAAAATGTATAGAAACAATAAAATTTGGTTGAGCACCATGAAACATATTCTCATTACACTACTCAACCATGGTTTTTGCATCTATCAAATCAATACCCTCTTCAAATTTTAACTCGTCCCTTGAAATAAATATTTTTACACATGATCCAACACCATCATGATCCACTTTTCCATGGATATCCTTGGTTAATCTCCAAATATGTTCTACACTAGTGGTAATGTGCATCCTACTCAACCAAAAAAACATCTGTGCATTTTTAAATTATGATATGTAATTATATAACCAAATATAATGTTGATTAAAATTAATGTTACTATGACAAAAATATTCATATAAATTCTAAAAATAACCTTACACATACCATGAAAACATGTGATTAGTTATCACTAATATAGAAATAGTACTCCCTTAATATTTTTTTGTGTTTTCTATACTATCAAGTACATGCATGAATGCTATATTCACAAACATGGTAACTTGTGATAAGTTGTAATAATATGATTGAACTTATATTTGTGTTTTGAATATGTAATTTTAAGCAAATTCAAATACTAAAACATTTGAACCAAGTGGGAATATCCTTGCTTATCTTGAACTGTTCATCCAACCACCTAGCCTTGTATGCGTGCCTTACATACTCATAAATAATTTTCACCTTGAATTTGACGAAAAATTTAGAAATAGGTATCATTTTTATAACAATCTCATACCTTTTAGATTATTTTCCATATTTTACTTGATAAGTCATTGATTTAAATTTGCTTAAACCAACTAATTCCTATCCAATTAAACTTTTACTCCTCATAGATATTATTTTTTTAATTTTTACAATCTACCATAAATGATGCAATTTCCCTCTAAACATGATTTTTTATAAAATAATTATCCATCTAGTATTTTTTACTAAATATATGGAGTAAACTCCCTAGCTTATTTTGGTGGAACTTCAATGCTACACTCCTGAAAAATGTTTTTAGTATGCAAAGTCCAATGAAGATGGCAAAAAACATCATAGTGCATTGAAAATTAAACATGTTGCCTACCAATAAAGATGGGGTGTTTGTGACTTATGTTTACATAAAATATGTTTCAACATCTCAAAATATCTTTGATTAATAAAAAATTGTGGATGTTTTTCCAAAAACTTAGATTAAAATTGTCTTTGAGTCAAATTCAAAAAATGGTTCAGATGGAGTTCATAGTTACGAGAACTAACTTTTATTTTCACTACATCTATTGCATTGGGTGAAACTCTTGTATTTTATTTCCAAAATTGATTAAGTAACTTTTTGATACCATTGACTATAGCATTGTCCTTTCATGAAAGTCTACAAAAAAATGCCTAGATTTTATTGGTATTTCATTCATTAAGTCTTTCATATATTTCAATTACATTAATTAATATTTTTATATTTATATTAAGTGTTCTTATTATTTTTTAAATCATTCATTTTTCCCCTATTTGGCCATTTATTGCACAAGTTGTAATTATATGTTAGGCATCATTACAATCTTTGGTGTGTGATTTTAGGTTTACAATATGATATGCATCATGTAGATTTTCAGCAATTTCACTATTTTCATTATCCATTTTAGATGTTCTTAGTCTTCATGTGTATGTTATAGGTCTCATCTTAATCAATTTTATCAATGAAACAAATAATTGACATATTTGATTATCATAATCCAAATTATGAAAGAAACTATCCCAAATTTGTTGAGCTACTCTTCTTGAATGGCTATCAGACATTTTCTTATGTATTGATTCTAAAATATTTTCATTGACATCAATTAAGTAGATGCCTTTTCTGTGCATAATTTTTGGTGGTTTTTTTAATGATGTAATTTATTGAGAGGGTGTTTCAAAATCATTATTAATTTAAATGTTTAGAGGTGCGATGACATTTTCTTCATTTTTTATTTATTCAATATATGTTTCCATGAAGTTTTATTAATTACTAATTTCATAGTTATATATTTCCATCAAATTTTTGTCTTTCATGGGGGGTAAATCATCATACATAAACTCATCTTCAAAAAAATCAAAAACTTCAAACTTTCAATGTAAACTTCCAACATTATCTAGTTAATTATTGTCAATTTCATAATTATTAATTTAATTATGGTCAATTTCATCATTATTCAATTCATTACAGTTAATTTCATCATTATTTAATTCATTATTGTCAATTATCTCATTATCTATGGTATTTGGTTCATTAGGATTAGGGTTTGTACCTTTTATTAAACGAAGTTTTTGAATTTGTATCTTGTGATTCTCTCTCAAATCTTATAATTCCTCCAATGTATTTTTCTTCAACTTCTTCCTCCTCATTGAAATTGATCCTTCACCTATTATATAATTTATATATTTTCAAAGGTGGGGTCAAAAGAAGTACACATGTCTCGTAGGTCCTATATAAGTATGCAAAGAATGTTTGTGGGGACAAAATTATCAATTTGGGTTAAAAATAGATGTTCAAAAGTGAGTTTTGTCTACATAAATAATACACCAATCATGTTATTTAATAAATAAATCATGTTATATAATAGGATAATGTTATTGAATAATGTGATCATGTTATTCTTAATATAGATTAAGGATTGGAGATTAGGGCATAGGGTTTAAGATTAGGAATTAGGGAATTAGGGCATAAGGCTTATAATTTATATTTTAGGGTTTAAGAATTAAGGATTAGGGAATAGGTTTTAGGTTTAAGGGTGTACATAAGATCTAATCACTCTATGCCATGTGAACCTAATTCTTACTATAAAAGATGTTAATAAGGGATAAATCAATTGGTAAATAAGGAACTTATGTTTTACAATTTAAGGTGTGGTTTTTAGAGTTTATGTTTTAGGTATTAGGCTTTAATGTATATATGGTTTAGGTAATACATAGGGTCCAATGTTTTTTTTGAGCCCAATTAGCCCCCACATCATCACAGATTGAGCCAATTATTAAATTGGGATAATAAATAATGCCATTTGGGTCAAATTAAGTAATGTCTACTTAGTTATTACTCTAAATGATGTTAATTAGTCTTAAACTAATTGGTTTAGTGTTTAAAATATAGGGTATATGATTTATGGTTTAGGGCTTCCTTTTAAAACTTATATGGTTTAGGGTTTAGGGTACATAACATCTAATTGTAAAGATAATTGAGGATAATTTGAATCACTTGGAAATGTTTGTGACTATATAATGTGTTTTTATATTTCCATTATACCCTATGCCATAGTGTAAATTGAGTTAATTATTCAAATGGGGTAATTGGTTGTGTGATTTAGGCCAAACTTAGTCCTATGAACTTAATTCTTAGTCTAAATGATGTTAATTTGGGATAAAATGATTGGTTCAAGGTTTAAAGTGTTTTTATTTATGGTTTAGATTTATGGATTAGGAAATATAGGGATTAGGGATTAGGGTATAGGTTTTAGGGTATATAAGGTACATTCATGAAGGTAAATGGGGAAAATTTGATTTCCTTAAACCTATATTTTTTAGTAAAGAATCTAATTTTGGACACAACTATCCCCCACATCATCACAGATTGAGCGAATTAGTTAATTGCAGTAATGAGTGATGAAATTTTGACCAAGATGGTACCTAAGTACTTAATTATTACTATTTAAGATCTTAATTGGGGGTAAATTGATTATTTTAGGTTTTAGGGTCTATAATTTAAAGGGTTTAGGGAATATGGATTAGGGTTTAAGGTAAATTGTATAGGGTTTAGGGTTTAATGTATAGGATATAGGGTCTAATCACTAATGTAATTGAATAAAATTTGAGCTACTTGAAACTATTTGTGATAATTACTTTCATGTTTGAATTTATGATAAAAGTTGGGTCAATTACGCCATACATGTTGCATACAGTATATAATTCATTAAGCCATAAATTTGGTTTATGGGTTCAATTTTACCCAAATCATTCCCCTAGTTATACAAATTTATTAATTTAATCTATTCATGATAGAATAAAACTTAATTTTTCCCCAAATCATATATTACTCTTGAAGGTATTCAAATTAGCCTCAAATGCCTCACTTAAATGAATCAACTATTTCTTTAATTATTTATGGCATGACATTAGGGTTAATTTCACTCCAAATAACATCATATACAACTTAAATTAGGTTAATTTGGCTCATTTTAACTCTAATTACCTCCAAAATTGAACTAATCGACATTTGCATTCATAAGTTGGTGACATTCAAGCTTATTGATCTCAAAATCACATTTCATACATGTAAAACTTGCATTTAAATAATGTTTATTTATTCCAATTAATATGATGAAATTGGACCTGATAGACCCCAAAATAATAGTTTATAGTCATGTAATTAGGTTGAAGGGGCTCGAAATAAACACTATTTACTTTAGATGCATAGCTAGATTGGTACTCCTAAGGCTAATTTTTTACCATATGTTTAAAAAATCTATTTTATGACCTCTTGTGATAAAATCAATTATATCATAAATTGTATATTGGGTCACACCTTTAAACCAAGTAATTATAGTTAGTTAAGTCAACATCTTAAAAATCTCTTAAAATTTTTTAAGTCTAATGTGATACCATGACACTTAAATTTACTATCCAAGGTTAGGGAAATTCCCAGCATCACATGAAAGAAAACCACTATTGGGGAGGCCAAGAACATATAATAACATATATAAAATTCAATCCCAAGAGAAAATTTATGTTTTTGGGTGTTATGAAGATATAATGCAATACCATCATGATGAAAATGCTCTCCTCTTTTGAAAAATATGATTTTTTATAATTTTTGAACTAATTTAAAGTTTCAAACTATGTAGATTTATAACTATACCTTTTTAAGTCACTACATTCCACAAATATCAATATTTATACATGTTCATGTAATTTTTTTGTTGTTGATCCAATTGAAAAATATTTTATATGGTCACAAACTAGGCCTAATTTTACACACATTCAAATAAAATGTTTTTTATTTTTTGAGGTGATTAAAGGGGTCACACAGTCAAATATCCATTTTTTGTCAAATTCTAGGATCTATTTACTTGAAAAAATCATTAAAAAATATTCATTAAAAAAATATAAACATATCAGGTCATAAACTATAAGATCTTATCTAAATGTTCACTAAAGGATTTCAAATAATATTAAACACTACTAAAAAAATGGTGGACCACTCGATCATCTATCTACTCTCTTTTTTAAGAAAGGAGTCCTCTTCAAATTTTAGATGTTTTACCTCATTATACTTAACCAAATTTTAAAAAAATAGTGTTTTTTAAACTAGACCTAAAATTATACATTTCATGTTCTTACACCATCTTCAAATTTGGAATGTAAATATCTCGAATTATTTATATAAGTTCAAATTTCTAAAATTTTAGGAAAATCATGTTGATGTGTACGCCCCTTTTTATCCCCAAACATTGTGCACTTACCCATTATGCAATATCCGTATTCAAAACTCACTTTATACCCCTTTTGGAATAGTTTTTCAATGGATATCAAGTTGTGTTTTAACCTTGGCAAATAATAAACATATTGAATATACCTCTTAGCATCTTGTTTGGTGTGAATGAAGATACTTCATTTTCCCATAATAAAGACCTTCACATTGTTTCTCATTTTCACTTTAAATTGATTGGTTCATCTAGATGATATTAAAAATCTACATTTTCACATTCATGTGGTTGTATCCATTATACAAATAACATATTTCAGTATTGATTTTATTAGCTATGTTGTAAGTTATTAAAAAAAAAATCCTGATTTTCATTCTTATTAATTTCAAATTCCTTTGATTGAGATAAATTTTATTTTTTTTATTCCATGTCATACTCTTTCTTTCTACATTCACTTTCACAATTTCCATATTTTTCTAGTCAGATACTTTGACATTAGATTTTTCACACCTTTGTGTAGGACCACCTCTTAAATTACATTAAATATTCTAAAACGTATTTAATCACTCCTACCTTTTGAAATGATACAGTATATTAGCTCATCCCTAATATCAAATGGGGTATAGAGTGGGGTTTCCACCTCTCACACATATATTTAGAGGATACAATTATGTAGATGAGCACAATCACATTTATTTATATTTTAGAGTGGTACAAATATCATATATTTATATATTACACACATATTTTGGAGGAAATATGTATCAAATGTGTTCTCTTTTTCATAGGACATTAGTGATATATTATAAAATACTACATATGCACATACATTCAAGGGCACATACACTCCATTTTATAGACAATTCAATTAAAATTGTCACATACATATAACTTTGAGATGCAAGTTCTCAATTTTATCATATAGAAGCATAGAATTTTATATTAGTTTGAAACTATTGAATTAAGCATGATGTTTTTTCATCCACAAATATACTATTTCGTATTATAATTGCCATTGATTCAGTGAGGCATGATGTTGGTTCATGCACATACATATTATTTCATATTATAGTTGGAAATGATTGAGAGAGGAATGATGTTGGTTCATGCACATTTACTCATATACACATTTTTTAGTTATATATTAAATATTTTCATGTATTTTTTAGTGTGAGAAAACCAAGAATCTATAAGTTCATATGTAGTGGTTGATTCATGATTTTTAAGGTTGTCTACATTGAGTTCAAGATATGATCAATGGACATGGATTTACCTATAGATAACCCCTTATGAAGTTTCAACCTTTCATCTCAGGGTTCAAGATCGGGACCATATTAGTTACTTGAGTGACATGGTTATGGTTGAATGACACTCAACAAGTTAACACAATTACATGAGTGCAAAAAAATACTCCTTATTTTATAATCAATATCATGCATAAAGGCTATTTATTTTAGGTTAAATGATGCTCAATGGTCTACACATTACTTTCCCATTACCACTTAGAGGATTTTTTATTTTCTTAGCTAGAAATTGAAAGAGATTATAAGAATCCTTCTCCATTGGTTGGGTCAATTGATGATTAATGGCTTCTCCATTATCCATAGAAAAAACATACTCTAGAAGTATCGTGGTAATACATGCATATAGGTTTAGACGTTCTTAGGATATATTTTATTTCTTATTATGAATATATATTTCATGGGTAAACATATATTGGATTGCATTTTTTTTTAGGAAAACACATGGAAATTATTTTAACAAAGATGTAAGCTTACAAACATTGACATAGATTCACATTCACTTTGTTCCTTTAATTTTAGTATTTATAATTACACCAACATTATATATTATTGGGAGGGTGAGGGGAGGGGTGTTTTTGGATAGCCAAAATTTGCACAAGACTTATCTACATTATGCTTTTATGTGACTTTTAAAATATTGACATTTAATTAGAAATTAAGGACTAATTGGTGCATTCAGTTTATTCTTATTTTGTTATTTTTGACTTCATTTCATATTATGCAACATGTTTTACTTTAATATTTAATCTCATTTACAATGTCATATAGATCTTTGGTAATATTGTATTTGACCCTAGCATATTCTTGGATCTGTGATGGTTTTATCGGTCATGGATAGAAAAAGCTAAGTTAGTGTTTAAGATTAACATAAGTGTTTAGGTGCATTTTGTCAATTTATTTAAAGTATGTTTTATTTCCTAACAATCATTCCACATGTTAGGACTCTTTTGGTCATATTTTACATGCCAATTAATCCCACAATTTAAAATTGAGACTTATATCTATACAAAGCCCCTACTATGCATTTAAGGATAATCATTCATTGTTACAAAGCGTATTTTAAAATTATACATTGTTTAGGTGATTACTAATTCATTATCTAAACTACATTAAGTATAAAGTTTTTTTCTGAATGGTTGTATCAATATTGGGACTAAGGGAAGCATCGTCTAGATTAATATCCACACAATATTCCTCATAATCACACTAGCGTAAAAACTAAATGTGGTTTGAACTATCTTATAGGAATTGGTAATGTAGGTAGGGCTTGGATACATGGGATATTAAATGAAAACTCAACTTTAATTACCAACCCTTATGTGGTGTATTCTCAATCAAGGTTACAATAGCTAAGGCTTCAAGAAAGAATAAGATACACAAGTTATTTTATGAAAGCTTGAAGGAAATTGTAAGTAGAAACAATATTAACAACAAATAATTACATTGTATTAGGTAGGCATAGTAAAATGTAGGGATCCAAGATAGTAACTTCAGCTACAAATGTAAATGTCAACGAACATACCCTAAGATGACATTAGTGTCTTGTGTGTACCTATTACTCAAACTTATATCTAACCATACACAAAGTTTACAAAATAAAATATTAATGAATTATGTAGATATCTAGAATAAGAAAAATTCTAAGATCCCTATTATTCCTTTATTTATCAAAAAATTTATGTACCTTGACTATGTGATAAATCATAGTAGCATTCATTTTATATATATGAGAATATACATTGTATGAATGTTAATTTTTTATTAATTAGTTTCATCTTAATTATGCTTATTGAATATAAAAATAGATAAAACAAAGATCATATTATTTGTAAGCTAGGTTTTACTTGTACAAGTTCCATTATAATAAATTGAATATATTTATCCCAATCATGTCAAATACTTTAGGGCAAGGTTAGTATAATGTGATGATGACCAGATTTTATCTCCTAGATTATCAATTCTTCCATAGAAATCTCTTCCAATTGAGATTTTAACATTTATATAATACATTTTATTTGAAATATAGGAATTATATCATTAAGTTATCTAATACACAAAACTCTATAATTTTATACTATTGTGTAAAGGCATAAAGTATCCAAAAAATGGTTTATCAATTAAGTTTACCAACTAACACTACCATGTTATATGGAATTTTGATATGATGAGTTTTTAGGCTAGTTCATAGTGTAATGCTAAAAGAATATGATATACAATGATAATAATGTTTTCCCAAGTAGTGTCTCATAAGCATTTAGGTAGAATGTTTTTATTATGATAAATCTAGTTATCACATATTCATATGATTAGAAGGATTCATAATGTGAGACTATTGTTTCTTTCCTAATTATGGGAACACTTTTATGATTTTACCCATACTCTTCCTTTCCATGACAAAGTTACCTACCTACTCATGTGGAATGCATGTTTCTAAGGTTTGTATTTATATGTAATAACCTAGTATAACAACCCATGGTTTAAATTTCTTCAAGAATAGAATACAACACAAAATAACCAGGTACATGTGATAAGGAGACAAATAATCTAATTTATTCACATTTTTTCTTATTCACTAGAGAATGGAATTATAGGGCCCTACAATAACTAGATTTATAATCAATAATAATAATAATAATAATAATAATAATAATAATAACAACAACAACAACAACAACAACAACAACAACAACAATAATAATAATAATAATAATAATAATAATAATAATAATAATAATAATAATAATAAAATTTTAAAAAATTACTGAATTAGACTCATTCACATTTTCATTAAGGTAGATCATAATAACAACATTAAAATATGTATGCTAATAGAAAGTAATATCATCTTACCCACTACAGAAAGCAAGGAAACAAGGGAAATAATATGATCTTATTAGGTCTAGGAAGAATGAAATGTGTTGTAATAAATAATATCCATATTTTATGCATAATCAACCATATAAATATATGATTTAAATTATATTCAGTTAAGTAAATAACTATAGTAAGGATTGGTTGTGTCTTAATAATTTAAATCATACTCCTCAAAACACACACACACGCACACATGCACACACCCACACACACACACACACGCGCACGCACACACACACACACACACACACACACACACACACACACACACACACACACACACACACACACACACACACACACACACACACACACACACACACACACACACATGCGTGCGCATGCACATGAACACATCCACACACACACATGCACATGTGCGTGCATACACACATGTCAATATTACAAAGGTAAGAATAAAGATACATGGATTAGTAAAACAAACAATAATTCCCAATGGCTAAGATCAAAGATAATTATGAGAATATTTAAGATAATGATTATCCTAACTATGTAGTTGAATAACTTATAGATATTTGTAAAACATTGATTGATGGTTATTTAAAATTCTAAAATATTATGCATAAAATTTAAGTCATGAATTTTTTTGAAAGGGATTACAATATAGGGTAAATATATATATTCAATAATTAAACCATACTCAATAGTAAAACTACTATTTCACTAAAATTATAAAAAATAAGTACAATTATTGTAATGAATCAATTTAATTATTTCAAAAAATATAATTCTTACTATATCAAATAGACATTCCATAAATCATATTTTATAAAATTTCGTTTATAATATACAAATATTGATTATCTCAACATAGTTCCTGTATACACATAACATTTTCAAACATTATATATTACTAATACTTTCTCTCTTGTATGAACCTATTGAGTCTGAATTTCTTTAAATTCACACCTTGAAGGGTACACCAAGAATGGGGTACAAATAACATTGGTGATCCAAAATATTATTTCTCCCTATACCACCACTTTCAATCTACACAACCATATCCTATATAGTTACTTAAGCTTTGCCTCCTCCCTTACACACTCTTCCAAGTAATTCATCACCTTATTCAGCTCCCATCTAAGCCAAAAATCCTTTTTGACATTTACCAAATGATGTCAACCTAGGTCGGCCCTATATTCAAATTAATATTAGCACATTATGAGTCTAGCTTGGCCTTGTTATACCTAGACTAGGACTTAACTTAGTTTTATCAATTAATGATACAAGGTTGAATTAGTTAGACCCTATTGGATAAAATTTCAAAAAAAATTAAGGTTAGATTCAACTATATATGCACATTAATTTCACCATTTATTAGAGAGATAAAATAGACACTTATTCATTTCTCTTCTTTACAATGTTTTCTTTTAATATTCTACTTGAGCAGTTATTGCTTTGGGTTTTACATTTGGAGGGAAGTAATTTGTCTTGTGAAATCTTAAGATTCATTAGGAGGACCTTGGCTATAGTCCATTATCCATCGTTAACTTCTTCAACAATACACAATAACATTTTGTGAGTCACCTTTAGCAAAGGCAGATATTGATTCTCGATAGGTTCATCTTTAAGGTATGTATATCTAACTTTACTCCTTTTTTTAGTAGATAGTAGTACAAGTAATGGCATTTGAATGTATTTATCTCTCCATGCATTAGGGTTATATTTATACATAGCTTAATTAGAATTATTCTATGCATATGCAATTTCATCTTTATTACCCACACTCTATGTCACAAATTTTGGTAAGCAATATATTATAGTTTACTTTACTTTGCATATACTTTGTGAATATGAAAGTATAGGACCTAAATAGGGTTAACACATGGTGTTTCTTTACTAGAGTATGTGTAACTCTCTATTATGATTTTATTGTGATAAGAGACCCATTGGTTAGGTCTAATGATTCCATATTGGTCATGACTCTGAATGCCTAAATGTATCAATAAGTGGAAGTTTAAGTGTGATTTATCTTCTCTGAGTTAGGATTGATTTGTAGGTTAGGTACATTTCCATTGTATACATTTTGGTGAACCCAATGTTATTAAAACCCTTTTAATTATTCTTTCAAATTTTTATTTTATTATCAAATTATATATTATTATTTTTGAAATATTGTATCTAACTTATCAATACAGTGTAACATTTTGTGCATAGGTCTAACACACAAACTCTAAAATGACTATGTTCTTTCTGTGTAGGTCTTATTCAAATACAAGTGATTAGATGAATCAAATCAACATTATCTTCTTCTTTGGTTATATAATTACTTACATAGTTGATATAGTTCACTATATTCAGAATTATATTTTTCAACATACAAATTTGCATATATTATCAAGCTACTCAACTCTACTTGCCAATTATTTTTTAGAACATAAATTTTTGTGGACTGTGTTGACCAAGTCTACTATGTTTGTAAAATATAAAAATCATCACTTGAGAAAAAAAACATAAAATTTTCAAACTAAACAACTTCAAAATTACTAAGGTTCATTCTTACCTTCTCCATTATTTTTATTTTTCATTTACAGTATTATTTTTCATAGTTTGCAATCTATAGAACTACAACCCTATAATGAACTGTGTCAAATAGATTGACATAGTTTTGTAGGCCCTCTTTTATCTAGAAGACACAATCAACCTTTTCAACTATGTTCTTTTAGATCTTAATTCTTAAAAATCATAGTAACCCTCTTCACTCTACTATGTATTATTTCCATACAGTGTCACCTAAACTAGTTCTGTACTCTTCACAATAAAAAGAATTAACCTATTTTTCATAGTAATTAATTTACCTTTCATTTTAATTTCTTGCAAGCTTATATTAACAAATATAGACTAATTAGGTGGTTTTTCAATATCTTGATTTAGTCAAACTATTTTTTATTTTGTACACACTTCAAAATCACTTAACACTAAAAATAATTAACTTTTTCCCCAATGTCTACCTACTTGGATTTAATCATCAAGGGAGACACCAAAATGTTTTTCTATCCATGTATAAATATGTGGTTGATGGTATATATTGGAAAATCACTAAACACCCTTATGGATGTGGGATTATGAAGTGAGGGAGTAGGCCCCAATACCAAGCTAGTGTCATTACCAATACAGATTCCTTTCAGCCTAAGATACCTATCACTATTCATATATTATTTTCTAATTACTTCTTAAAACCAACTCTTTATGACATTAATTTCAAATTTTATTATAACTTAATACAATTTAGTAATGACCAATTAGTTAACATTTACATTCATGTTTTTCTAATTTATTTTTTATCATTGTATTTTATATTACAAAACTTGTAATAGCTAGTTTTAGTGTAAGATTTGTGCTATGTGATACAATTAGATAAACCACATTGATCTAATTATTTGTGTGCTTCACTATATTTTCTTAAGTATTATATTACAATTTTTTCCCCTATTTTTAGAACAATGTCATCCTTGTGGACATAATCTCTTATAGATTATTAGTCTTGCTTACTTTTAGTACACATCCACACTATATGACTATGTATTTTTTCATCATGTTTAGTTTTTCCCTTTGGAGTACACAATAGACTTGTCCCACTGTGTATCTTTTTAATCTATTTAATTTCTCCATTTTTACTACATAGTTGACCTATACAACTATGTACCTTTCTATCTAATTTTAGTTTTATCATCTATAAAACAAAGTTGATCATTTTGACTTTGTCTTTTATATCATGTTTGTGTAAATTTTATATTTACTTTATTGACCAAGTTGAATATGTACCTGTTAGCCAATATTATTCTATGTTTGGTTCACTTTGTCCCTAATTTTCATCCTTGCTTCTTGATTTCAAATTCTACCTTTAAATATGATGAAATCCCTTATCAATATATTTTTAGTCAACGTAAATCCATTTAGAGGTTGTATGGGATGTTATTTTCTTCCTATCTTCGCTATCAAAGAGGATATTCACTCTTGGAGAACCTTTTCTCATCCCTCATATTTTATTTGCAATATGTTTCAAATCATGCCAAAAGATGAGATTGGTCGATAATATCCATTTCATAATCATCAAGATAATTCTCACCTTCAGACATCTTATCATACTATTGGGGTAATTGAAATAATACTAATACATAACTCCATAATAAACCTTCTCAACACCAATAACCCTCCTCCTACCAATCTGACACCTAAAAACCCTTTTCCTATTACCAATTTATGGAATCCTTCTCCCAACACTAACCCACCAATTGATACAAATAAAATTCTTACATAAATAATTCAACAAATGAATATCATGCAAACATATAACACCTATCAAATGATGCAACTACAACATCATGAGATAAATATGGCTAATTATCCTCCTATTCTTCTTCCCCAAAATATTAAATTTTTTATTCCTCCACCTATAAAATGTGTCTTGAGAAATGTCATTCCTTAACCTATTATGCAAAATAAGATGCTTCAACACATTAAAATTATACCTTTATCCCTCTTCATTTTATCTATTGATATTGGTAATATATCTCCAACTATTAAATATGATGGGACTAAAGACCTCACATATTTTCTCAAAACATTCTATAATCTTTATAAAGAGTGGATCAAAACTAATACCTTTGCCACTACCAAAATTTTTATTAAAACCTTCAATTATGATGTATTATAATGGTGTAACCAACTTACCCAACATTCTATATGGAAAATGGAGGATTTAGTCAATCCTTTAGTTAAGGAATTTTAATATAATGATCTTCTCAAAGACTTTCTTAGTTATTTCATCAATGCTAAGTAATCCCCTACCAAATAGGATCATGATTTTATCAAACAATTGAAATATTTGGCTCACAATTTCGATGACAAGATGGCTGATGATAACTTATTCAAAATTTTCATATCAACCTTAACACATTCCCTCGAATACAAGGTTTGAACCTTTGCTACCCAAACATTAAATGATTCTCTCAACCGAGCTAAGTTTCAATAATTTATAATGAAATAGTTTGAACCTAACACTAAAACCATCAAGGGATATTTCCATCATTAAACAAACGTAATCACCAAAAATCTTCCTCAACCAAAACAATGAGTAGCCAAAATGGAAAATCCCCAAATATATCATATTCCACTAACTATGCAAAAAATGAAATAACTTACAATGCCTTCTAAACCATTCATGTATCATAGTAATCCCCCTCAATGGTATGATCCTAACAATTTTTGTTGGTTTTATGAAGATAAAGGTCATTTCCATGAAAAATGTTGTGGGATTACAAAATTTGTCATTTATTTTATGTCAGGAGATTCATTCAATCACGATGCCATGATCAAAATTTGTCATCATGATTATTTAATGCTTCAAAAAATAAACAAGCTTTCAAATATTATTCTTCTAGTGATTAAAAAAAATCTAAATCCAATCCTCAATAATCAAACAAGGATATTTATGTGATTGATACCAATTATTATCAATACTATACCAATTCCCAATTTATAAATGTGTATAAGGTCAATTATCAATGAAAACCAACCCATAAATATCTCATCACAAAACCAAATAAACCATCTTCAAAAGATAAAATTATCAAAGATACTACTACCACTCACCAACCTTCAAAAAACAATGAGGGACCACTCCAATTCTAACCTCTAACTATTTCTATTCCAATTAAAAGTATTCTACCTTCCAACCCTTTTGTTGGTTTTTTCTCTTCTAAAACTCATTATAATTTATTATAGGAATTTAACTCTATGCCTTGAAAAATATCTCTCATGGAGCTAGTTTGCACTTGTCCCTATCATTCATAAATTCATAATGTAAGAACTCTAGGAAATTGAACAACCATCTTACTTAGAAGAGGAAAAAACTCCTCATGAGACTTAACCAATAGAATTTCATACCATTAAAACTAATTGTCCTTATTCAAAACTTTTTATAGAGTTCCTTGAAGAAGACATGATCAATGATGAAATTATCTTTTGATTTGATAATCCAAATCTCTTTATTAAAATAACCATTAATACCACCCTTATTCACAAAATATTTGTAGATGAAGGGTCGTCAATTACTGTGACATCTCTTTGGCTAATTCAATGACATTGGTATAACAAAGATCATCTTAAGAAAACACATATAACATGTCATGGATTGGACAAGACCAATCAAAAACCACTTGTTTATATTTGTATCCCTCTTACTATTGGACCCAAACTATACGTACTAAGATTATGGTTCTTGGCTTACCATTATCTTGTAATATACTCCTAGGATGCCCATGAACTCATTACATGAGGGATATTGCCTCTTCTCATAACCAATGTATCAATTTTATTCATAACAGCAAATGATATAAACATGAGGCCAATCCTAATGCATGTAATATTCAACTTCTCATCTACAAATCTCAATATTAGATCATAACTATTCCAAGAATTAATAGTACATATCTAAATCCATCACTATGAATCCAGACTTATAGGTCACTCTTACCGATTTTGACAATGATGAGCCAAATGATTTAAAAAACACATGCAATACTACCAAACTACCTTCTTACATTTTGGATTAACTTCCTCCTTTATTATCTCACTACCATACCATCCCTCTTGTTGATGAGATTGCCAACTTCCATCTTCCATGTAGTGCACATGAAACATCTTATATAGAAGATTATTTCACTTGTAATGATTATGTAGTGGCCAAGTTATTTCAATACCCTTTAACCATTTCACCTCATAAATTTTGTGATCTAGGCATATCAACTTCATAAGTTCTTTTAGAGACACATGTGTATTATCTCTCCAACCTATGATGATAACTACATTATGGCCCAAGCTCAATCATGAGACTTGGATGTTCAACACTATCAGTAATCCTTAACTAAAATACATGATTTTAACCAAGATGTTCACACTATTTCCATGGATATTAATTTATAACCTGAAGGTCATGTAACTCTAGTTAATCTCCATTTATCAATACTCCATGAATTGTTGAATAAATCTTACCTCTCATAAATTTATAACTTTGATAACCTTCTACACTTCCTATCACACTAGTTACTCTACCATATCCCATCCTTGTAAATTATTCTAAATATGCACCTATTATAAATCCAATTGAATCTAATCAACCTTCCTCTATAGTTCCATCTACTCCTAAGAGCACCCTTGACATGAAGGCCATAAAAGTATATCAGATACAATCTGAATACGATCACTATGGTAACAAAATCATTGATATTAAAGTAGACATAGAATATTATGAACCTTTACCTATGTTACCTAGCGATGAAGCCATAATTGAGTTGTTCCATGCTCGAGAACCTCAACTTCTTCAAAAATATCATAAACTTGAGAATTTCAAATGAAAGGCTATTCATTTTAACAAATTGATTGCTACCATAAATTCCAAAACCAATCTACTTTCATCTCTTTACAATTAGTAATATCATTTTCAATATGGAAATGTTATTCTTATTAAATAAACCATGATAATTAAATATGGCAAACTCTCATGTCCTCAATCTATAATAATTTATAGAGAAATCATGCCAATCGAGCATGATAATTTTAGTTTATTCTTCAATAAATATTGTGAAACTTTAACTTGGTCATATAAGGAAATGCTTGGTAATAATCCTAGTATCATTGTGTATAACCTAATCACATACCTTAATTCCAAACCTGTTCAGAAAAAAATAGTGGATATTTCAATGCAAAGTTTCCACCCTATGCCATAAAGAAATTATCAAACTATTAAATTCCAGGTTTACTAAACCTATGGACCATTCTTAATGGGTATCAAACATTGTTCCCATTCATAAAAAAATTACCATGGTTATTCTCATTTGCATTGAATTTGCAATTTCAACCTCACTTATCAATAGGATAATTTTCCATTACCTTTAAAATATGTCATCATAGATTCCACTATTGGATACAAAATGTTGTCCTTAATGGATGGTTTTTTATTCTATAATAAAATTCATATCACCCTAAAAGACCAACACAAGACAACATTCACTATGGAATGGGACATCTATTATTATGTTAAGATGCTCTTCAGCGTTAAAAATGCCAAAACTACCTATCAGTAGGCTATGACACACATTTTTCATGATCTTAGACATAATATTATGGAAACCTATATGGATGATCTCATTTCTAAATCCAAAATTCATAGAACCCATCTATTTGATCTAGCCACCTTCTTTGATCAACTCATCAAGTAAAAGGTTAGACTCAATCCCTACAAGTGTGTTTTTGACATTACATCTACTAAATTTTTAATATTCTTAATCTCTCTTCATGGTATTGATGTTGATCCTACTAAAATTAATGCTATATTCAACATGCCTATTCCTTACTCCAATCCAAACATTCGTACTTACCTCAGCAAGCATGGGTAAAATCGATGATTCATCCCTAAAATGGATTATCACATATACTCTATTAATTCATTTATTAAGAAATGTAATGCTTTATAATGGATTGATCCTTGTTAAAATTCATTTTAAAAAAATTATAGAATCATTGCTACATTCCCTACCCTTCACCCACATTCCAATGATCATCTCTTGATTTTGTACACTTCTTTTACTCTTGTATCTGTTGGGGTAATACTTGCCCGACAAGATGATACTAAAAAAAGTATGATATTTATTATATCAGTTGAGGCTTCATTGATTATGAAAAAAAGTATAGTAAAATAGAACATGATTACCTCACTATCTATTTTGCAAATGAAAAGCTTTATCACTACGTGTTTATTAAAATGACCTATGCCATTGTTCATTCTGACCCACTTCATCACTTTTATAAAAAGTATTTTTACCCATAAATTAGATTGGAAAGTGAATAGTTATCTTAATTAAATTTTACCTTCATATCATAATGTGAAAATCTATCAAAGGGCAAGTCATTACCAACCAACTTGCAGTTGCAACCATACCTACTACAAATCTCCTTCAAGATAGTCTCCCTGATGATAAAATTATCTATATTGAAGGTCTCAATCAGGGTATCTCTCTTAAATATTACTTGATAACTTCACTACTATTTTATAGGTATGTAATCAAGAATATACCTAAGCCATTCCTGATACTAATAAATCCAAAGTACTTATAAAAGATCTTTCTGAAGTCACCATCGATTTTCATGAAGACACTTGGACCCTTAATTTTTATGGTGCCAAATGTCTCCAAGGAGATAGGGAAGGTTTTATTATAACTAATACTCATGGTCAAATAATACCTTTTTCATTATATTTCACCTTTCATGTCATTAATAACATGGAATAATATGAAGTTTTAATCCTAGGCATGAAACCATCACTTGACTTATATATTCCATATCTGCACACTTTGGGTAACTCCCAACCTATTTACCACAAGGTTAATGGTAATTACCAATGTAAAATTTAAAATATTATCACTTATCATAAATGGAGAACACCCTCACCAAGTAGTTTGGTTCTTTTACTATTGATCCCATTCAAAGATATCAAAACTCTATTTATAAATCTCTTTCTTCTTTAGCATCCTTATTTCATTTGCATCAAGTTCTTAGTGATTCCCAATTTCTTATTCAAATAATAAAATCCCCATATTCTATCCAAATGCAAGATTCACCTATCTCTCACATTGAGGCTATCACTATTCAACAAAGCCCATAGTATAAAGACATTATCCAATTCTCCAAACATCAAACTTATCTTCTAGACACTCAAAAAAAGACTAGAGTTCCAAAAATAAATAAATATGTTTTTCAATACAATACCCTTATTTATCATAATGTAGAAGGTACCCTACTCTAATGTGTAATGATTGAAGAGGTCCATCCTCTCAATGAACAAGCACATGGTGGCATTTACAGTGATAACTATAGTGGACATGTTACATCATGAAAATGCCTATGTTTGGGATACTTTTGTCCTACTCTTGAAAAGGATGCTATTGATTTAAATAAAAAGTGTAGTCCTTGCCAACTCCATGATGATCTAATCCATTCACCACCAATCAAGATCTAAACTATGGAATATCCTTGGCCATTTTCCATGTAGGGATTATATCTCATCATCAAATTACCTCAATCATAATATGGGCATGTTCTAATCATCGTGATTACTGAATATTCTACCAAATGGGTAAAGTCATGCCTCTTATCAATGTCATGGGAACTAAAATTTATAAATTTATCCTTAACCAAATCATTTATCATTTTAATATTTCCCTATACTATCATTTTTGATAATGGTGGAAATTTCAAGAATAAGGACATGAAGTAGTTATGTGTTAAATTTAAAATATCCCACAAATTTTCTACACCTTATCATCCACAATGCACTGGCCAAGTTGAGACTACTAAGAAAATTATCAATACAATCCTTCAAAACACCATCTGATAAACCCACATGGATTGGCATCTTCATTTATATCCCACATTTTGGACATATCTTACTACCATATATACTACCACAGGGGCAACACCATTCTTGATAGTCTATGGTTTTGAGTATGTCTTACCATTATAATTCAATATTCCCTTATTATGTATTTATCTTCATGGTATCATTCCCAATTAATAATTATATGAATCTCTCCTTCATTCTCTTGATCTTATTTCTGAACATTGTCTATCCATTCTTCAATATAACTACCAATACAAGGTTTGTATTGCCAAGCAACATAATAAAAAGGTTAAAGTTTGCACTTTTAATTTTGGTGATCTAGTCCTTAATTTAGACTCTACCCATGATAAATAAGGTAAATATGCCCAAAAATGGTCGGTCCCTTATATAGTGAAAGGCATTCTTGGTCCTATCACCCATCACCTCCAAACTACTGAATGCCATGTTTTCAAAGATCTCACTAATGCAAAATTATTGAAGAAATACTTTGCTTAGATATTTCCCTTCTTATCATCTTTCTATATACTATCCTAATAATAATTTTTTCAAATTTATACATGGATCTCACCCTCTGTAGCAATTTATTTTTCCACGAACCTTAGTTCCTTCCCATGGTCCTTTGGTTTTTTCCTCATGAGTTGCATTGTAATACCATGGATAAGACCCATTTTTTCTCATTAATTCCTTTCACTTTCATATATTGATTCGCCATATCAAATTTGTTATTTTTCAATGCTTGTTTCACCCTCTTGGGTCTCTCTTTTATGATTTATAGTGTAAGACCATGGATAGGACTAGGCCCTCCTCACAAATAGAATTTTTATTTTCACATGTTTTATTCTCCCTTGAGTTTCTCTTTTATGAGTTGTAGTTTAAGATCATGGATAGAACTAGTAACTCCACACAATTATACCATGTATACCATTATTTCACCCTCTTGGGTTTCTCTTTTATTATTTTTAATGTAAGACCATGTGTATAACTAGGCTCTCCTCATAAAATAACCATTTTATTCCAAAACCGCCTCTATTTAACCAAGTGTTCCTTGTATACAATGTTTAGAAATATTCATAAGTTTGTGATCCCATATTGTAAGCTTCGGTTTTTATTTATTTTGTAGATAAAACTTACACAATAAACTATGTTATCATGTTTTTGCACACTTCCATATATTCTTATGATAAGTAATCATACTTACTTGTCATGCTATTCCCTTCTCACCTTTGTCACAATTTTTTGAAATTTGAAGTAAGTCAAAATCTTTCATGTTCATTCCCTTGATTTCCTTTCCTTTCATTCCACTTTGGATTAAACAAGGTTGAAGTCAATATATCACTTGTATTTAATATAAATAAACATGACTCTTGGACACCATGTTCTCTACATTCTTTCTCTGAGCAACCAGGTCCAAAATTTTCAAATGATAGTCATTTTTAGCACCCATGTTTGTTTTTCTGAATCAGTATCGAGGATGAATATAAAAATCCATTTAAAGTAAAAAGATAAATTATTTAAAATAAAATTTAATGATCAAAAGTGAACACATAAAGTCAAAATTCAACATCACACTAAAATATGTGATTTATAACACATGTCATGTCTCCAATCGAAGCTCAAACTCCACAATTATCCTCATGATAGAGTTAAGGTCCATTAGGGTATAGTAAGATAGTAAATTAGGATATGATAATTCAAAATAATTTATCAGTGGTACTTAATTTCTCACATAATATCCCAATCTTTAGAATAGACTCGTGGCTTTATAATCAATCCTGAGGGATGACAAACACATTATGGGAAGGTAGGTCCACTTTAATTTTCATGCATATATCCCTCATCGGATGATATTAATAGTTCATTTGGTGACACAAGATTTGTGTGGTAAGGAATGTTCTTCAGAGTCCTTAATGTTAAAATCCCTCTTGTTTTGACAAACCTAATCTACGTGTCTTAACTTCATTAAAGAGTTTCCCCACCTTCATTTTTATTTCATTTCCCCCACCACCCATTTCATTTCCCCCCTTTACAAAAAATTTTAATTCTAAATTTATTTTCCCACTTCTATATTCCCTCTTATTCACATCTTAAAAATATGCTAGCACTACTTTGTTCTAGTTTTATCTATCCTTATAACAAAATAGTATGTTTGAGTGACTATGGATTATTTTATTTACATTGTTACTTTACATATATAGAATTAACTTTGTTTATTTAAAACTTTTCCAATGTTTTACCTCCTTTTTTGCATAATTATATCCATTTCTATATGTTTGTTGTACTTCCTTTTTATTTGGACAATTGTACCCACTTCTATTTTTTAATATTTTTTTCCATTATTGAGTGAGTTTGGATTGTTACTTCTCACTACCCAATGTTATTTTACCTTTTATGAACTTTTTATATTAATGATTAAGTTAGGATTGTTACTACTTTCACATATATATTTGATTACCATTTTTACTTATATCCTTAGTTTGACTTAACTTATTTTACCTTTCTTACTTAAGGTTTATTTACTTGAGTTTTTTGTTCATTTAGTAGCCTTGGATTTTTGGTTAACCGATTTACTCTAAATTTTGGCTTGGTCATTTTGTCCTAACTTAGCATTTATCACCCTAGCTTACCAAATTTCTAAGTATGTCATACATACACAGTTCAATTATCTTGGCTTTCCTACGTTTATTTATTTTTTCTCTTTAGTTTTACATCCTTGGGTTTGTCCAAAGTAGTTTTTGTGACCTCCACAATAAAAACTAAAAACATAGTAGATAACCATTTAAAAATAAATGTAAGTCAAAGTATGCATATATTACTTTTATTTAAAATTTCATTTTAGTCATTTCCTTTTAGTTACATGATGTTGTAAAATATTATAATTTATTTATATTTAGTGTTGTGTGTTTCTATGAATTGAAGCACCATCCCCTATTACACTTATGTGACATGTTATGAACTTCAAGTGGGGCATATGATGTACATAAAATTTTTTAACTTTATCAATTTCTAATACTTTCTCTCTTTAAGAACCCATCGAGTCTCAATCTCTATGAGTGCATGCGTTAAAGGGTGCACCAAAAAATGGGTGGATAGACCATTAGTTCTTTTTAATATTGTAGTCCTTTATACTACCACTTAAAATCTACACAACTATCTCCTATACACTTCACTAAGCTTTGCCTCCTCCCTTACACACTCCTCCAAGTAAATCACCACCTTATTCAGCTCATACCTTAGCCAAAAAATCTTTTTGAATTTTACTAAATGATGTTAGCCTAAGCTAAACTTGAATTCAAATTAATATTATCACATTACATGACTAAGTTTTCTTTGTCTGACCTAGACTGAGACCTTACTTATTTTTATCAGTTAATGATACAAGGTTGAATTGGGTTGACCCTATCAGCTAAAATTTCAAAATTATTTAGGGTTAGATTAAGCTATATATACACATTCATTTCACCATTTCTTATAGATATACAATATTTAGTTATTCATTTGTGCTTCTTTACAATCTTTTCTTACACCATTATACTTGAAAAGTTATTATTTAGGGTTTTACACTTGGAGGGAAGAACTTTGTCTTGTGAAAGCTTAAGATTCATTAGTAGGTCCTTGGCTAAAGTCCATTTTCCATCCTTAGTTTCTTTAAAAATATATGATAACATCTTGAAAAGTACCTTTGTCCAAGGGATACAGTGAGTCTCAATGGGTTTGTCTTCAAGTTAATTATCTCTAACTTTACACCTCTATTTTAGTAGATATAAGTAGCATAAATAATGAATTTTGAATGTATTTCTCTCTCCATGAAATAGTTTTATATCTATACATAGATTAATTATAATTATTATATGCATTTTTACTTTCATGTTTATTACCCCCACTTTATACCACAAAGTTTGGTGAGCACTAGATTAGATTTTAATTTACTTTGAATATACTTTGTGAATATGAAAACATAGGACTTAGATAGGTTTATCACATGGTTTTTATTTAATATAGGCTTTGGAACCCTCTCTATCAATATTATTATGATAATATAACCCTTATATAGGTCTAGTGGATCCATCTTCGTCATGTGTCAACAAACATAAGTGTAAGTGTGATTTATCTTCTTCGAGGTAGGATTAATTTTTAGGTTAGCTACATTTTACCTTGTATATAGTGCCTTTCATAATATAAAAACATGATTTACTAATAATACAAGTTCTTTAAAAAATAATTCATTAATTTTATCAATCAAGGATAAATTTGTGAAACTAGACCTTTAAAAAATCTAAACCCACATTTTTAATATGAGGACATATTTGTTAAAAAAAGGATGACATGTCATTCCTATTCCAACATCAAAAAAATTAAATCAAGTATTCATTCTTTTGTAACCATCATATAATAATTAGATAAAAGGTTAGAAATTCCATCAATAAAACCGTAATAATATTGCCAATATTACTGTAATACTTTGTCAAGAAATTAAAAAAATATATATCATATCATATTAGATATAGTAACCTAAATTTGGTAATGAATACTTGATTATATAATTTTTATACCTTTTTCATTTTAATTATATTGTGCACTTAATTTGTGCCTATTTTTAAACTTCAACCTATCCTAAGCACATATGAAGATATATTAATTTTCCAATATGTTACATGTCACATATATAAATGTTCTAATTTTTAAAAATACCCTTAATAATATCTATCGACAAAACTAAATTATAAATTATACATATTTACCTAGGTGAAAAAAATAAAATAAGGAAAATAGTGGGAGACTTTCATGTCCCTATGCGACATTCTTATCTTTAGCCATCTAATAGTTAGCTTTTAAAATAAAAAAATCCTTTAACTTTTTTCCATGATTTTTGATTCTCTAGCATGTTGTTTCTCATTTTTAATTTCTATAAAGGCACACTCAAGTCACTCATTTTACCAACATTTAAATTTAAATACATAGGAATATTTACACAATTTTACATTGAATAAAAGCTCCTTATTATTCCCAATTCTATCTCTAAGCATTTCTAGTAGTCCTCAGCCAAGTGAAAGGCGTATTTTATCTATCCTAAAATAAAGAATTATCAATTATTCAATCCATCCATAGATGAATTCATATAGTTAAAGGAGTAAAATTTACCAAATAAATTTAATAAGGAGAACTACATGGGCTTGATTTCTCCCTTTGGAGTATTGGATACATACGAAACATTCAATAATAATGGGGGTGATTGGGATCAGCTTAGCATAATTACACTCCAAATGTTTAAATTTGTATGTTTTCAATAATTACTAGGATAATTAAGGTTTTAACCTTGGTGAATCTATTTCTATCTTCTAAAACCTTCTAAATTTGAAATATATGTGTACAAACCTAGCCTAAGCTATCAAAAGTGATCGTGCTTAAATTTATTACTTTTTAACAAAAGATAAGATCAACCAATTAGGATTATAGTGGGAGTCAATATTGTCCTCAATATGCCAAAATTAATTTTTGTTTATGCTTCTAGGTACATGTATATATAGTTCATGATTTCTTATTTTCACCATCTACTATTAAAAAATACTAAAAGTACATTAAAAATTAAGTTTGTCTTTCAATTCATGTTCCTTGTTGATATTTTTTATTAAAAATGTCAAAATTTTGAGTACCCTAAGGGACACCCATTTGATTCTTCTAAATGAACCATAAGTTCTCTTAGTGTTTAAATAAAAATTCTCATATTAGAATTTAAGAAATTCAAAGCATGAATTATAATTTTCTAGTTATCTAGTTCCCTGTGGTGAAATTACAATAGAGCAAGATAAACTATTCCATAATATTTATCTGATTTGGTGGTTGGGAGCCACCTTTGTCTATTATTTATGAATTACATAAAATATTTGTTAATACTTAGTGCATTGTGATCCATATTTACACTACAAAATAATCTAAGTGGAAATTTATAATGAAGCTAAAACTAAAGTGATGTGGTGTAAAAAGGAGCAAAGAGAAGGGTACGATAGAAAATAAATGAGTGATTGCTAATTTTAATCTTAAACATTATGAAAAAGAATCAATTACAACTGAAGATGCATTCAACCAATATATAAAGCAACATATATACCAAACAAACTTCAAAGGATAATGTAAAGAGTCACAAGAACAAACTCTACTTTAAGGATTTACTATTATAATAAAATAGCATTAGCACATCTGAATACAGATCAAAATAAAGTGATGTAAAGTTCAAATTCTAATATATACCAAACAGACTTCAAAGGATAATGTAAAGAGTCACAAGAACCAACTCTACTTTAAGGATTTACTATTATAATAAAATAACATTAGCACATCTGAATACAAATCAAAATAAAGTGAAGTAAAACCTAATATCCTCCAACTAATCTATCATATGCATAAATTAGAAACCCCATGATTATAAAATGCAACTCAAAATTCAAAGACACCATTCACATTCAAAACATCTACTAGCAATTGAGAGAAAAGCTATATTAGCAATTGATATATCAAATATGGACAATCCTTGCAGAATTACTTGATTATATTAATTACTTCAATTATACCAAATTTTATCAAAATTCCTCCCTTTTACAAATAGTAATACATACCTTTATAGAAAGATCAGGTTGTATACCGATTAGTTACAAAGTATAGGTGTAGAAAGATAAGGACAGTTGTCTTTACAATTTCTAAGTTACACGTGCTTTTCATAGTTAGACTGATCTAGAGGCAAATATGCTAACAAACTAGAATATGCCTTTACAATGGAATATTATATTTCAAAAATTTATAAAATTCTACAAAATAGAATATTTATTAATTTATTTGTGTCACCTTTAATTTTTATTGTTGGAGGATGTTCATGGCCTTAGTATGTTGCTCATCAACTAACTCTAGATCCACAACAAGTTTTAGGATATGATCCTTTATCAAACTCTCTATAATTTATAGACATGGCTTCTTTAATGTTCCTGCCTTCATTTATCCCTTCTCCAACATTGAATATCATGTCTATGATCTTATTGTTATCAGCCCCAGATTTGTGTTGGCTCTTTCCTTTGATTTCTTGAGTTACTAAAGTAGCCATATGTTTGAATTGGTCATCACTTGTGATTCCAAGGGTAGTGGGTTGTGCAAGATCTATAAGCATAGTCCTAAGAAGTTTTTTAATCCTTATAATTAGTTCCTTATCATATTCCAAGATCCTTTCTACATCATTGTGCCATTCACTCAAACTTTGAACTTTATCAACCATAATTCCTAGAATTGTGCTCAAGTGTCCCAAACTGATGGTTTTGAAGTCTCAGATCTATTTTCTTATTTGAAAGTTAAGAAGTTCAGATATTTTATCCTTTGAGGCTTGCTATTAGTTGACCAAACTCTTGGCCAATGCACTCTACCACTCTAATGCACTCTGTCTCAACTTCATTTTTTTTAGTACTTCAAACATGTCATAAAGTGACTCATCAAACATCTTGGCCATATCCTCTGGTACTAATAGATTAGCCTATGCTTTTAGTTTTTATTTTTCTCTTTCTAGGTTTAGAATCCTTTGATTCATGACTTAGAGACCAGATTTTACTTATGTTGATTGGGCCTCAATCAGACTTTCCATGTCCGCTTCATGAATGGAAGCTTCACCAAGTTGTTGACCTCCCACAAGGGTTAATCCTATAAAGGGATCCACATTTTGGAAGGTGAATTCATTTATTCCAAACATATCTATCCTAGCTGTTACCCTTTATAACCCAACTATTTTAGGGTCAAATTAGATGGTAGTGACTAGCTTCTTAAACATGGGATGTTCAGGAACCTCCACACCTGAGCTACTTAATGCTCTGAGAGCATTTATCTTATTACTTTCTAGTCCTTGGGTGACCGAAATACTCCTTTCTTATTTCTCCTTCACCATAGCCCTTATTCATGGCTTCATGTCATCTTGTATCTCAACATCAATAACTCTTGCCATGTCCCATGAATGGGAGAGAGAAGGAATCTTTTGCAATTTATCATAAATGAACTAGTCAAAGATGATTGACCCATGAATGGGGAATTCATCATTGAAATTTTTTTTCTCACTTATGGTATGAGAGATGGTCAATATTTTCCTCTTATTTGGTCCTAAAATAACCAATGCTAGCTCTAATTTCCTCTTCTCCTAGGATGCCACAGGGACAAGCTCTTTTCTTTTATCATCTCTAGGCTCTCCCTCTTGGACTTGGGCATATTCAAGATACTCCCCCTCCCTATCTATATTATATCCCTCTAAAAGTTATTTAAGATCACCCTCAAGTGTCTCTTATAGTTCCAAGGAAATCATATCAATATACTAAATAGGGGAAGGTGGCCTTTGGGGTAGGGCTGAATATGAGGGCCCCTCTCCAGGCCTCTCTTCCAATTTTACTTATCCAACTTTCCCCTTGCCATGGACTTATTCATCCTAACCTTGTAGAACCTACTATTAGGGATTTAGCTATGGATTTTCTACTTGGGGTTTCTCCTAGGCTATCCTAGATGGTCTAAGTAGCAAGTGATACTATAAAGGATACATTTGCCAAGCTTTTCATAAGGGCTTGTCATCCTCAGTTAACCTATGTTCAATTTTAATGGTGTGGCCTTAGATCTTGGATAATACTTCTTCATAATTATTTGATTTAATATTAATTGTGTCATGAACATTGATTTGATGGATGTAATTAGGCTTGGGGAGATTCTTATCCTTCAAATCCTCACCCACTATGTTCTTTACATCCCATATTTTGAGTTTATCTAGCTGAAAGCCAAATGAATCTCTATGTGTAGACATAATTTACACATGTTTCTAATCCTTCAATATGGTTTTCCTAATACTCAATGGGAAAGGGTGGATTATACCCTTCTTCTTCTCTATGAATGTCCCAACAATACCATAGATGAGCTGAGAGGCAATCTCTTTCTCTGCAAGCTTGCTCAGAACATATACTGCTGACAATTTATCAGGCTGGGACATGATCCCTTCAATTCTGATAATTATACAATCAGGGTAATACCATATGTCTCCCATCATTTCAACATATGTTTTGATGAGTGGATGGACCCTAGGCATAATAAAACTAGAGATGGCCTCCACTATGGCTGGATAAATGTAGTCACATAAACTACATATGGTTCCTATATTTGAAGATATGTAATTTGGAATAGTGGTGTAAAATGGTGGTTTTTCCATATAGGGATCAATTCCTAATCCCTGGGAATTTTATTAAGGTGAAAAGGGTGTCCAATATGTATGACATCATGTAAAATTACTTAAATGTCTTTCTTTTAATGGTAGTGACTTACTTGTTTAAGAAAACACTGATCAAATCTCCAATTGGAGGAGTGAGCTTTTCCTCTACCATGAAATGTACATAGGAAACCTAGATTTTATTCACATAAGTGGTTGAAGGGGATCCAAAGGCTTGGTTTAATAGGGTCCTTATTACCCTAATTCCCTCTATGAATTGGACTATTGGGATTTTTCCCTCAAAGTCCCTGAAGATATGGGGTCCTTGATGTAGCTAGGGTCTAAGTATATAATCTAAGTCATGGTTGTTGGTCCATTATTTGACCTTAGATAGGTCAACATGGGGGAGAGGGTGCTTGTAATATTTATAAAAGTTTACAATATAAATATAGGTTATCTTCTTTTAATTTCTCTCCTTGATGATCCATTCATTGTCTACTCTATAATAAATAAAGATGGGGGCAAGGATATCTATTTAGTGTAGTACCTCATGTTTTGTTGTGGCATGGTGAAGGCCAGCCATCTAGACCAAAAATAAGTTATAGTTCCTACTACTTATGGTGTAAATCCTTTGTTCATCCTTGGAAATGGGTAGTAACTCTTCTATCATGAATAAGATCTCAGACCAATTCCTAACACCCAAAACATTCAGTGCTGCAAGGTCTAATTCAGTATCTTTGAAAATCCAACCTTTATTGTCTATCAATAAGTAGAGTTTGGTATATTATTTTAATTTTTATCTATGAGATACCATGGTCCCTTCTTCTATAAATTGATCACACTAGATTGCAAATGATTTTTTTGAAATCTCTCTTGTGCTCAGAATCATAATCAAGATCTATTTGGATTGAATTGTAACCAATTGAGTCCATTTGGGTTACTTTTATGTAGGGTTTAGGGTTTTAGAGGTTTATTGCTAGAATGTATGTAGGATTTGGTTTATATTCTCCTTGGATTTGATTTGGATGTTTGCCTTTATACCTTTGCATTCTAGAGCCTACAAGATCTTATAGTTTAACTTTTTTTGCTTGTGTGGTGGCTATGTGGCATCATTCTAGGTCTTTTATGGATTTTTTCATAAATACATTTTGAGAAATAAACATTGGAATTTTAAAAATGCCTCTTTTATTTTGATTTTTGGATTGAAATCCAAGATTAGTGTGAGCTATTGATTGTAATCTGGGCCTTTGCCTATGATTGGATCTTTCTATTCCAAGCCCAGTAGTTGTGACACTTGGCATCTTTACATGGCTTCTCCATGCGTCATATCTTATGTAAAACCTTTATTGAATGAGAAGTGGCCATGTGTCAAGCTTGTGGGCCTTTGAAATGTCATGAATTCTTTCACACGATTGGATCAAAATCTAGCGATGAAGTGCAAATTACTGATCTTTAGAGGTACTCAAACTTTAATTTAGTTCATTATTAATACAATGACTTAAGCTTAAGTTTATTATGATAAAAAAAATTTCATTTATTTAAGAATGAAATAAACCTTAGGCCAAGGGGTTTATGCCTAAGTTTTCTGATTTATATGCAAGGGGGGCATGGCCTTAATATTCTAGGCCAATTTTTACACCATGTTTAATAAACATAATTTAAACATTAGTCTAAAAAATGTATTCTAAGGCTTATAAAATATTATAGAAAAGATCAACATGCCATAATGGTCTAAAAAAAAACACATTGAAAATTTTAGGTAGAAGAATTTGGTCTAAATTTTATGCTATAAGGACTCTCTTTTTTAAAATAAGACATAGTATAAGTTTATAGTTTAAGATTAACAATATTTAAAAAAAATGTCATGGGGGCCTTAAAATGTAGATTAAGACTAAGTTTATTTTGTGGATATTTAGATCATAAGACCATTTCCACACTTTATAATTTGAATATTTCTAGTGTTTGAGCATTTCTTGAGCACTTTTCTCAGCCTATAAAGGCATTTCCAAGCCTTCCAGCAAGATTTTAGAGTGTATTTTGATCTTGAGTGGGATAATTCATTATCTTAAATTTTAAGGTCTCAAAGACATCAAATACATCCTCATGGACATCAAATGATAGTCACGTAATCATCAATTTTAGGCTAGTGAAAATTTTAATTTGATGGATTTAAAGTTGATGGTCACATAGACATCAAATGTGGCCTCATGGATGTTAAATGACAATCATACGAACATAAATTTTAAGCTCATAAAATTCTTGTGGCACAATGTAGGAGTACTACTTGACACATTTATGAGGCCTCCCAAGATCTTGGACTTAATTTACTCCATCGAGTCAAAATCTATTATGAAGTGTCAACTGTTGATTATGATTTCAGAGCTTGATCATGATTAGTTATTTTTAGGTAGATCCATTTGCTTTTAATCCTCAAAATTAAGGGTGTCACGATTCAATTGTTCAGGCCTTTTGTAGTCCCTTGACTTTTCAACTATGCCTCTTTCTATCTGATCAAATCTTTATGATGAAGGGAAGACTATTAATCATGATTTGAGAGCTTGAATGTGATTGGCCATAGAGGTATGTGTACGATCCTATAATTTTTCATCATGCCATCTTATCAAAGGGACATGGGGAAGCATAAATCATCAGATCATCTGACATGCATGTTATTTAAGTCAAAGTTTAGGATTTTTTCACTCTATTGGATTGAAGGCCATGATGAAGTGAAGTTTGTTGGATCTTGTGAGGTGTAAGGAGGTTAATGTTAGGACCCCAATAATAAAGACTTAGGCTAAGGTGTTAAGACTAATATCCTGATTATATTAATACATATGTCAGGGCCTTAGTATTAATACCTTAGGCTAAGGTATAAATAAAGTATCAAGATAACATAAAAAGGGAACACAAAAAATTGGAACTTTGGCTAAGATGTTAAGACTAAAGCCATATTTGTGTTAATAAATACAATTGAGCATTAGGGTTAAAATCTTAGGCTAGGTTAAGAAATATTTAAAAAGACCCTATAGAATGAACAACTAGTTAGGCATACAAAGGAAATTTGAATGGGAAAATAATAAAAGGGAACCAAGAATTTTAAGTTAATTTTTAGTTGTGTTAAAAAACATGACTAAGCTTAAAACATGAACTTTATCATTTGGTCTAAAAAATGGATTTTAAAAAAGGTTCCTACTAATTTGGTTCCCGCTAACATTCAAATTTAAACTGAGGGTTTAGCCAAGGTTTTGAAACATGAAATTCTCAGGGACAAATGCCATTGAACCTACAACTAGAGTAATAAAGACCATTTATTAGCGATGTTAGTCCAAATTAAAGCAAAACAAGGCCAATTCATCCTACTTTTAACAAGGTGAATGATCTTCAAATTCTATAAATGATCTTAGCATGATAAAATTTCATGTTCAATTTCTAAGGTTTCTCCAAGGTCCCAATTTTCAAAAATGGGGGTATGTTGATCCCAACAAATGGTGACTCATGGGGGAAACATAGCAATATGGTAGAACCTAGAGACTCTAATTTAGACAAATAATGAGGTCATCCACTCCATTTGATAAATATCATCATCCATATTAGGTCATGGTTTAAACAAATTGTCTACCTACAGACTTAGGGGTCAAACATCAAGATATAGCCATATTATGTGTTTGATTTGATTCCACTTATTTTCCATGGGTTTCAAAAAAAACTTCTAGGCTTCATGTCTTTAATCCCTAACACTGACTTGGAGCATTTTTAGATATCCTTTAAGAGCCATTATTTTTAGCTTAGGGGAGGCTTGGGCATTACTTAGCTACCAGCAAGGCATCCATAGCCCTGATAGAGATGCCTTTGGTTTCACTCAAGGCCTTACTCCACTATCATCCAGGTGTCCATAACCCTAGTGGAGATTACCAAAATGACCTATGTTTATAAAGATTTTGATTTTGCATTGAGTTATTATTTTCTTTGTATTTTCTTGATACTTTTATGATTTTAGCAAGGTTGGGAACTAGATCAGCTAGGTTTTAGGATTTGTTCAAGTGTTTGATCTTGAAAAATCACCTATGGCTACAACCATTATCCTAGGCAATGATGTCGATTAAGTCCTAATATAGCTATACCATGATAGTTTGAATTTTCACCCTATAAGAACAATTATTCTTAAAACTAGTTTGAGGTCAAGATAATGGTCAAGTTCTCATGAAATAGTTAACTTCATCTATTGGTCTTTACCAATTTTTGTAAATTACAACATTGTACCTTTACATTTCAAGACCATGGTTATCATATGCATAGGGTTCACACCAACATTTTTGATTTGATTTCTTTTTTTTTTTTGTTGTTGCGGGGGGGGGGGGGGGGGGGGGTTCAAGAAAACTTATAACATTGAGCTCGATATTGTCAAAAAGGATTTATTAGAATCAAGGAACAAAGCAAAATGAAAGAAACATATAATAGAAAGCAGGAAAAAAAGATAGGAAAGGAAAACATGTGTGTGTGTGTGTGTGTGTGTGTGTGTGTGTGTGTGTGTGTGTGTGTGTGTGTGTGTGTGTGTGTGTGTGTGTGTGTGTGTGTGTGTGTGTGTGTGTGTGTGTGTGTGTGTGTGTGCGTGCGTGCACGCGTGTGTGTGTGCGTGTGTGTGCGCATGTGTGTGCGCGCGTGCATGTGCTTATGCACAAACAAGGGACATGAAGGAAAAAACTAAAAGGAAACTAGCTAGCCCACCTAATCTAAATCTAACCATCTTATAGTTTTACTCCATGAAGACCTTAAGAGGAGTAGAAGAGAAGTAATGCTTAAGATACTACCCATTGGTGGGTAGTCTTAACTCTGATCCTTGTATATTTGTGAGCTTAAAGGTGTTTCTTCCTAATGTTTCTACAATTTTGTGTGGACCAATCCACAATAGTGTGAATTTTCCATGTTTGTTGTTAGGGTCAGCTGCTTTGTCCCAAAGGATAACTAGGTTTCCTTCTCTAAACACCTTAATCTTTGACCTTTTATCAAACCATCTATTTATTGTGGTTTGATGTCTGCTAAGGTTAGGAAAGTCATTCTTCCTTACATCTTCTATCTGAATTACATCCAAAATCTAGAGTGGCTAAGATCTTGGCTTTTTTCCATATATTCTTACGTAAATTTGTATGTGGGAATCTTAAGAGTGATAATGAGGATATGTTCTTGTTGATACACCAATAGAAATATTGAAGCTCTTAAGTCTTGTTGGATTTTTATCCTATCAACCCAAAGTGCAAATTTAAGGAGTTTATGCTAGCTCTTGGGTTTGTTTATAGTAGACTTCTTGATCACCTTCATCAAGTTTTTATTTGTATATTTAGAGACTCTATTCCCTTAGGGATAATGATTAGATGAAAAGTTGAGAGTAATGTCATTGTCATAATCCCATTTAATCGTCTCTATAAATATGAATGTAGACCCATTATCACACACTAGAGGGATTGGGGTTCGAAACCTAGTTAAGATGTTTTCCTCTAAGAAGTTGATCACCTCCTCAATCTTGCATTGTTTGGTGGTAGCATCTTCAATCCATATTGTACAATATTCAGTGGCAATCAGGATGTATTTTTGACCTTTAAATTAAATGGGGTTAATCACCACAAAAAAATCTAACCCCTATTGAGCAAAGGGTTAACCATGAATGGTTGTAGAGGAATTGTTTCCTTTGTCTCCTTCATGTTAAAAATATGACATGAGTAGCATTCCCTCACATGTTTATGAGGATATTTAAAAATAGTTGGATAATAATAGATAAATTGAAGAATTTTATGGGTTGTGGTCCTCCTAGATGAATTTACATTGCCTAGCTTTTAATAAAAGATGCTCATGATTTGGGTGGCCTCCTCTTGTGAGACACATCTCAAGTAAGTTCCTTCAAAGTTTCTTCTATACAAGAGCCCATCCTTGATCATGTAGTGGGTTTATTTCAACCTTAGGGCCCTCTTCTACTCCTTGTATAATACTTCTAGACAAATATCATTAATTAGAAAATGTATGATTGAATCATACCACTTGCTAGCTTGAAAGTTTTGTTGATCCACTTGCATAATACTTAGCCTAGGGTTAGTATTAGTAATCATTTAGATTAGACCTTGGCATCTTACCAATTTTTCTATTTTCATTTCCAAGTCATACTCCTATAAAATTAACATCCACTTACCTCTATGTTTTCCTAATTCATTTTGACTTAACATAAGTTTGGTGGTAGGCTCATGTAAGATAGCATGTACCTTATTTCTAAGGATATAATGCATAAATTTCTTAACTAACATAACTAATGCATATGCATTCTTATCAATCAATGGATAATTTAACTCAACATTATTAACCTCATAAAAGCTATTGGGTGATCACACGCATCAATCTTCTGAGTTAACACTATAGCCATATCATGGTCAGATGCAAAGGAATAAATTTATAAGTCCCTTGAGAAGTCAGGGATTATAATGACTGGAACTAGCTAATGGCCTCCTTAATATCATTGAATGCCTTTCTATATTCTTCACTCCGTGTGACTTTGGCATCCTTATTCAACATGTCATTTAGTGGCTTGACAATCTCTATAAAGCCAAAAAATAAACTTTCTTACAAAATTTATCTTACCAAAGAATGACTTTAGTTATTTTTTACTATTTGGAGGCTCTATCCTAGATATGGCCTCCAATATTTTAGGATCTATAGAGATCCCATCCTTGGTTATATCATGACCCAATAATTACCTTCAGTAACAAAAAATATACTCTTCTTAGGGTTTAAGGAAATGCCATACCTTTGGAATCTTTCAAACACTTGATATAAATGCACAAAGTGATCTTCCCTATTTTAATAAAAATTGTTAGATCATCTATATAAATAATGATGCATTTACCTATCAAACTTTGGAAGGCATGGTCTATATCTATTTGAAAATTAGATCTTCTATTGATTAACCCAAAGGGTGTCCTATTGTAAGCAAAGGTCCCCTAGTTTATGTGAAAGATATCTTCATCTTGTCCTCTCTATTAACCAACACTTGGTTGTAACCTAAAAAGCCATCAAGAAAAGACATCATAGTTGAACCTAAAACAACTTAAATCACTTGGTCTAGGGAAGGAAGGGGATAGTTGTCCTTTTTTATGTTTTATTTAAGTTTTTTAAGTTAATAAAAAGTCTAATCTCACCATTCTTCTTCTTTACTAACACTAAATTAGCCACCCAAGTGGAATGCTTAATGGGGAAGACTATCCTAGCATCTAATAATTTGTTAACCTCCTTGAAGATCATGGGTTATAGGACAAGATTTATGTGCCTCTATTTCTTCCTAGATGATTCGTAACTCTCCTTAAGGGGTATAGTATGGGTAATGAAACGTAGATCAAATATTTTAAAGTCATCATATGACCAAGCTATAAAATCCTTGTATTTGTTAAGGAGCTCTTTATCCTTTTGGTTCTCAATGTTTATGGATGCTTTTCCAACATTTACTAGTTGGGGTTGATCTCGGAGGCCAAGGTCAATAGCATTATAGTCTTCCCACTTACCTTGTGAACTTTAAAAACTTTATCTAGTTTATCTTGATTAAATAGTCTCTCTAGAGAAATCATCCTCTTAAGAATCTTGTTTTCATTCAAATGAATGACTTTACCATCAAAGTTGTCCTCTTTAGATGCATTTTCAGTGGTTTAGTCAATAATATGAGCATAAAATGATCTATAATTGGTCATCAAATCTACTATTTGTTGATAATTATTGAAAACTTTAAAATGGTTAATATTATCAAGCACTAAAGGATAAGGAACCAGCTTAATATTAAAATTAGGGGAATCTTGGTTGGGCATGAGGTTGGTTGTAGTAGAAGCCAACTCATCAGTAACCTGGTTTTATCCTCTTGGGATGGAAATCATGCCAAAGAAATAAAATCATCCAATCAAATCCCAAACCTTTGACTTATACCTTTTTAGGTATGAGATCTTGCATTCATATTTTCTTCTTACCTTGTTGACGACTAGTTTTAAATCCCCGTAGACTTGTAGTTGTTTGACCTTATTCTTTATAGCAAATTGTAAACCTAGGATAAGGGATTTTTACTTATAAATTTTTTTAATACAAGGTAATTGGAGCTACAAGAATCATGGAACTTTTTATTATTAGGGTTAGTTAAAACAATACCAACACCTAATCCAACATTACACCTAACACCATCAAAGTGCAACTTTCATAGTTTGAGCACAACATGAGAACTCTTGGAATCACATGAATTATAAGTCTCTAGGTTGAAAAAAACTAATTATAAGTCTATTATGTTGACCCTCTCATTAAAAATAATTTTTTTAATTATCATGTGCTTCATCCTTGATTTTTTTAACCCTGATTTGATTGGGAACTTCATTCTGAAGTATCCATAGATGTAAGCAATCTGTAGACATGTAATCATTCAAAGACTTATTAAATTCTATACTCAATAAGATATCATGAAATTTAGGTATATCAACCACTGTAATATCAATGAATTGTTTCACCCTAGGTTCATAAGCTAGTTGCATGTGAACATTTAACAATTCCCCTACAACCTTGATTCTAGATTTGTCTAATTGGGTGACGACCCTATCAAACTTTATAGGTGTTAAACCAAGTTGTTTTAATATAAATACAAGAATTATATTGGTATAATCAACATAATCTATCAATCAATTATGTATGTTCTTACTAAACATCTTGACAGTGAGCAAGAAAGGTGCAGATTGAGCCTTGGCCTTGTGCACAGTCACATTGGCATGATCAATATTTAGTGGCTTATTGGGACCTTTTGATAAATATTATATTATAAGATACATTTAATATATAATATACATGATTTCATGGAATTTAATATTATCGTTTATCTTGTTGAAGTCCTCAACTATGTTATATCTAGTTTTAGAAGAACTAGGAATTTCAATGTTTGGTTTAAAAGTACTCCCTTTAGGTGGCTTAGGATTGTTGCTTAAAGAAGCGTTTGGAGGGGTTACAAAAATATTTTGAGGTTTTTAGGTGGTTAAAGGATAAATATATTCCCTATACCTCAAGGGATAGGCCTTCTTGAAGAATTGTTGAAAGGCTTGGATCTTCTCAGGGACCTCATCAGGTTCATTTTCCTCTTGAAAGGGGGAATCAAAGGTGTCCACCATGAAGGGTTGATTAGATGAATTAGATCCTAAGGTTATTATACCATTATAATTCTTAGGGATAACTTCAAATTTATCCAACTCCTCTTGGAAAGCCTCAAAGGCTTTGAAAAATTATATATAATAAATTTCCCCATAATTGGTTGTGTAGTGTACCCTGCAATAATCAGGTAATGCAATATCATTGAGGTTAATGTCCATGGTGTTATTTTTAGAATATGGGTCATTATTATTATTATTATTATGAAAACTATAATTCTTAAATCTATTTGTTGGACTATTATACCTTTGACATGAGAAGTTCGTACCTAAACTTTTAGTATTATTTCAAACTTGTTTTTGTAACTAAAATAATTAGTGCTCAACTTTTGGACCATTTTTAAGATAGATTCATTCTCATTTTTAGGAATTTAACAATTATGTACCTAGTTATTATTATTTTATGGTACTAGAGCCATTTGATCATTTAGATTGAAGCCATTAGTAAGGTTGATTTAAGATACCTAAATTTTGACTGGGAGTTACATGACTTAATGGCAACTGAGTTAGGTTTGGGAGTTGATTTAAGGATGGGAGATTTTGGTTATTATTTGTTAATAAGTTCATCATTGACATTAATGGGATGATGTCTGGCACATAATATGTAATTTCCCTATAGGGATTAATATGATCATTAATGGTCACTAATTCATAATAGACCTAGGCCAAGATAGTTATAGATGGAATAAATATTTTCAAGAACATAGAGGTCATAGGATCCACTACATATTTGTATATCTATAAAGCTAGAACATTATTAGGCTCATAAGGTTATATCATCTTGTTATACATTTTTTGAAATGTAGCATTTAAAGACCTGATAGGCTCACTAGAATCCCTTCTAATGGTAGTGAATTTATTATAAATAATACAAGGACTAAAAATATTACCAAATTGATCTATAAACACATTATTGAAATTATTCCAACTTCTGATATAATTATCAAGAAAATTTAAAAACCATTCATAAAATGCATCTTTAAAATTAAATGGAAATAATCGACATGCTACATCCTCATGCATAATAATTAGTAACCTTAAGGTAGCTTTAAAATATTTTATGTTCTGCAATAGTTACTATTCCAGTTAGACTAAATGTAGGAAAATATTTCTAAAGGTTTCTTGGGAGATCATGAACCACACCTGGCACATTAATTGAAGAATCACCCAACCAATCCATACTTGAGTGAAGGTTTAAGGCATAACTACCTTAAAGAGGTGAAGTTGGAAGAGACTTGGATTTCATGCATCTACCTTTGTTACACCTAGCTTTTCTGTGGACCTCAAGATCGAACAAAGGCTCTTTGGCCCTTGAGTGTGATCTTATTCTAATCCTTCCATTTTGAAATTTGAAGATCCTACTTTAAATATGATGTATCAAGTTAACTCTTATAAAGAAAAAGATTTAGACCTACACATTGAGCTTATTTTGCAAAGGTGGTATGAAAAACTACAAAGGACATTGATCTTTGATTAAATTAGCTCAAAGATGCATTCAATTACATAAATATGGTCTATATTTATAAGTCTAAGAATAAACAAACTCAAACCTATGAAAGATATGCCCACCTTTGATCAAAATGAGCCATCCTAGCCTTAGATACTATGGATTTTCAAATCTCAAGCTAAATTTACCGAAAACAAGAATCAATACCTAAATAACATTAAATTAAGCATAAAGATGCATCCAAAAAACTAAAGATAAATGATCTATATACTTATAAGCAAATAATTCACTCAAAAACACAAAAATACACTAATTTTTAAACAAAAAGACTAAGATCAACAAAGATTCATAGAATTGATGGCTCTCCTTCTAGCACTAGTGGAGCTTCTTCTATTGATGCTTCTAAATGAACCGCAGGTGCTCCTAGTGTTTAAAGAACACTTCTCATTTTAGAATTTAGGAAATTTAGTGCACAAGTTGTAAGTTTCTGGCTATTTAGTTGTGTATGATGAAATATCAGTAGAGTAAGATAAACTATTCCATAATATTTATATGATTTGGTGGTTGGGAGACACCTTGATCCGTTCTTTATGAACTATAGATAATCTTTTTAAATACTTAGTGAATTATGATCCAGATTTAAGCTATAGAATAATCTAAGTGGATATTTATAATGAAGATAAAACTAAAGTGATATGATGTAAAAAGGAGCAAAGAGAAGGATAAGGTAGAAAACAAATGAGTGATTATATATTTTAGTCTCAAATATTATAACAAAGAATCAATTGTAACTGAGGATGCATTCAACATATATATAATGCAACATAGCCTAATCTCAAATTCCACTATATACTAGGCAAACTTCAAAGGAAAATGTAAAGAGTCACATGTAAGAAATAGGTCTACTTTAAGGATTTACTACTATAATCAAATATCATTAGCACATCTAAATACAATGAAAATTGAAGTGAATCAAAAACTAAGATCCTCCAACTAATCTAGCATATGCATAGATTAGAAACCATGTAATTATAAAATGCAACTCATAATTCAAAGACATCATTCACATTCAAAATATCTACTAGAAATTGAGAGAAAAGCTATATTATCAATTGACATATCAAATATGGATAATCCTTGCAAAATTCCATGATTATATTAATTGCTTCAAGTGTATAAAATTTTCTCAAAGCCCCCTTTTTATAAATCATAATACATATCTTTATAGAAAGATCAGGCATCATATCAGTCAGTTACAAAGTATAGGTATACAAAGATAAGGACAACTATACTTATAAGATATAAAATACACATGCTTTTCATAGTCAAACTAACCTAAAAACAAATATTATAACAAACTAGAATATTCCTTTACAATGGAATATTTTATTTCGAAAGGTTATAAAATTATACAAAGTAGAATATTGATTAATTTGTTGGTGGAGCCTCTGATTGTTGCTATTGGAGGATGCTCATGGCCTTAGTATGTTGCTCATCAACAAATTCTAGATCCATAGTAGTATTAGGATATGATCCTCCTCTTGATCTACTAGGTCATCAAACTCTCTATCATTTTTTGCCATGGCTTCTTTAATGCTCCTAGATTTATTTATCTTTTCTCCATCATTGAATATCATGTTGAGGACCTTACTATTATCATCCCTAGATTTGTATTTCCTCTTTCCTTTGATTTCTTGAGTTACTAAAGTAGCCTTATGTTTGAATTCCTTGTCACTTATGATTCTAAGGGCATTCCATTATGCAAGGTTTATAAACATAGTCGCAATAAATTATTCAATCCTTGTAATTAGCTCATTATCATCTTCCAGGACCTTTTCTACATCATTATTCCATTTAATCAAACTTTGAACCTTATCAACCATAATTCCTAGAATTCTGCTCAAGTCTCCCAAACTGATGGTTTTAAAGCCTCATACCTATTTTATTATTTGAATGTTGAGAATTTAGGCTATTTTATCCTTCAAGGCTTGCCATTGGGTGACCAAACTCTTGGATAATGCACTCTAATACTTTTATGCACTTTGCCTCAACTTCATTATTTTGAGTGCTTCAAACATGTCATAAAATGACTTATCAAACATCTTGGTCATTGCCTCAAGTACTGATAGAACTACCTATATTTATAGGTTTTTTTTCTTTCTTTCCAATTTTATAATCCTTTGCTTCATACCCTTGACCCCAAATTTTGCTTGTGTTGATTGGGCCTCAATCATACTTTCCACATCCTCTTCATGAATGGTAGCTTCACCAAATTAATGACCTCCCATAGGGGTTAATCCTATAAAGGGATCCACCTTTCAGAAGGTGAATTCCTTGTTTCTAACCATAGTTGTCTTGGTTGTTGCCCTTTCTAACCTAACTATTTCAGGGTTGAATTGGATGGTAGTGATTAGCTTCTTGAGCTGGGGAGGTTCTGAAACCTCCACACCTGAGCTACTTGATGCTCTAGGAGCATCTATCTTCTTGTTTTCTAGTCCTTGGGTGACCATAATCCTCTTTTCTTATTTCTCATTCACCATAGCCATTATTTATGACTTAATTTTAACTTGTATATCAACATCAACAACTCTTTTCATGGCCCATGAATGGGAGAGAGAGGGAATCTTTTGTAGTTTCCCATAAATGAACCATCTAGGGATGACTGACCCATGAATGGGAAATTTAACATTGAACAAAAATATATCACTTATGGGGTGAGAGTGAGTCAATATTGGCCTCTTTTTTGGCCCTAAAAGAACCAATGCTAGCTTTTCTTTCCTCTTCTCCTAGGATGCCATATCGACAAGCTCTTTTCCTTTATCATCTCTAGGCTCTCCCTCTTGGACTTGGGTTTATTCAAGTTTTTCCCCTTCCCTATTTGTATCATAAGACTTTATAAGCTCTTTGAGATAACCCTCAAGTGTCTCTTATAGTTTCAAGGTAATCATATCAATATAATAAATCAGGGAAGGTGGGCTTTGGGGCAAGGTTGAAGATAATGGCCTCTCTCTAGGCCACTCTTCTAATTTCATGTCTCTAATTTTCCCCTTGCCATGACCTTGTTTATCCTGCCTTGCACAACTTATTCTTCAGGTTGTAGCTATGACTACTCTCCTTGGGGTTGCTCTTAGGTTTTCTCAAATGGTCCAAGAAGCAAGTGATACTATAAAATATGCATTTTCCAAGTTTCTCCTAAGGGCTTGTCATCCTTCGTTAACCTATGTTCAAGATTAAAGTTGTGTCCTTGGGTCCTGGCCAATACTTATTCATAATTCTTCACTTTAATATAAATGGTGTCATGAACACTGAGTTGATGTATTTACTTAGGTTTTAGGAGATTCTTATCCTTCAAATGCTTACCCACTATGTTTCTTGGATCCCACATTTTGAGTTCATCTAGCTGAAATCCAAATGAATCCCTATGTGTGGACATGATTTCTACCTATTTCTAATCCTTCAATATGGTTTTCTAAATAATCAAGGGGAAAGGGTGGAGTATACCATTAATCTTCTCATTATAGTTCCCATTGATACCATTGATGAGTTGGGAGGAAATCTCTTACTCTACAAGCTTACTTGGAACATATACTGGCAATTTATAAGGCTAGGACATGATCCATTCAATCTTGATAATAATACAATTAGGGTAATACCATATGTATCCCATAATTTCAACATATTTTTTTATGAGTGGATGGATCCTAGGTATGGGAACACCTATGACGACATCCACTATGGTTAGGTAAATGTAGTCACAAATAAACCAGATATGGTTCCTGTATTAGAAGATATGCAATTTAGAATAGTAGTGTGAAATGGTGGTTTTTCCATCTAGGGACCAATTCCTAATCCCTAGGAAGTTGATTGAGGTCAAGAGGGCATACAATAGATATGACATCATGTAAAATTGCTTAGATGTCTTTCTTTTAATGGTAGTGAATTATTTGGCTAGGAAAAACCTGATCAAATCTCTTATTGGAGTGAGATTTTCCTTTACCATGAAATATACAAAGGGAATCTTGATTTTATTCACATAGGTTTTTTAAGGGGATCCAAATGATGGGTTCAATAGGGTAATTATAACCCTAATTCCCTCTCTAAATTTGACTATTAAGAATTTGCCCTCAAAGTCCTTGAAGATATGGGGTCTTTGATGTAGCTACGGTCTAAGGATGAAATATAAGTCATGGTTACTAGTCCATTATTTGACCTTAGACATGTCAACATGGGGGAGAGGGAGCTTGTAATATTTCTCAAAGGTTATAGAATAAGTATAGTCTATCTTCTTATAATTTCCCTCCCTCGTGATCTATTCATTTTCTACTCTACAATCAATAAAGATGGGGGAAATTATGTTTATACAGTGTAGTACCTCAAGTTTTGTCATGGCATGGTGAAGGTTAGCCATTTGGACTACAACCAAGTCATAGTGCCTCCTACATGTGGTAGTGATCCTCTATTCCTCCTTGGAAATGGGTAGTAATACCTCTATCATAAATAAGAGCTCAAACCAATTCCTAATGCTCAAGATATTCAGTTTTGCAAGGTCTAATTTAGTATCCTTGAAAATCTGACCTTCATTATCTATCAATAAGTAAAGGGTGGTCTCTTCCTCTATTTTCTCTCTACGAGCTACCACAGTCCCTTATTATACAAATTGCTCGCACTAGATTTCAAATGGTTTTTATGAAAGCTATCTTGTGATCAAAAACATAATGAAGCTCTCTTTAGATCGAATTGTAACCAATTGAGTCTATTTGTGTCACTTTTATGCAAAGTTTAGGGTTTTGGAGCTTTAATGGTAGAATATATCCGTCCTTTGGCTTATACGTGCCTTGGATTTGATTTGGACCTTTATCTTTATACCTTTACATTTTTAAGTCCACAGGATCTTGTATTTTATCCTTTTCTACTTGTGTGGTGCCTATGTGGCATCAATTTAAGCCTTTTGAACTTTTTTCATAAATGTCTTTGGAGCACTAGCCATTGGAATTTTAAAAATTATTATTTTATTTCATTTTGTTGGATCAAAATCTAGGATTAACATGAGTCATTGATTGTAATCTAGGCCCTTGCCTATGATTGGATGTTTTTATTCCAAGCCCTATAGTTTTGACACTTGGTGTCTTTGCATGCCTTCCCTGTGCTTCATATCTTATGTTAGTCTATTTCCAAATGAGCATTGACCACATGGTGAGCTCATGGGCCTTTGACAAGTCATGAATTCCTTCACATCATTAGATCAAAATCCAATGATGATGTGTGAACCATTGATCTGGAAAGATGTCCAAACTTTAAGTTATTACATTATTAAGGCTGTGACTTAGGCATAAGTATCTTAGGCTAAGGTTTGTTTCATTTATTTAAGCATAAAATAAACCTTAGGCTAAGTGGTTTATGCTTAAGATTTTTGATTTATATGCAAGGGGGCCATGGCCTAAATATTCTAGGCCAATATTTATGCCCTATTTAATAAACATAATGTAAACATTAGTCTAAAATATTTATGCTAAGGCATATAAAATATGATCAGAAGGATCAACATGACATAAGGGTCTAACAAAAAACACATTAAAACTTTTATTTAGAAGTATTTGGTCTAATTTTTACACTATAAGGTCTCCCTTTTAAAAAATAAGACTTAGTATAAGTTTATAGTTAATTGTTCATGATATTTAAACAAAATGTCATTGGGACCTTAAAGTATAGATTTAGGTTAAGTTTATTTTGTGTATATTTAGATTATAAGACCATTTCCACATTTTTCAATTTGAATATTTCTAGTGTTTGAGCATTTCTTGAGCACTTCCCTAAGCCAATAAAGTCATTTTCAAGCCTTCCAACAAGATTTTGGAGTGTATTTTGATCCTGAGTGGGATAATTCATTCTCATCAATGTCAAATGTGCCCTCATCGATGTCAAATGGTAGTCCCATGATCATCAATTTTAAGCTAGTAAATATTTTAATTCAATGGGCTTAAATTTTATAGTCACGTGGATGTCAAATGTGTCCTCGTGGATGTCAAATAATGGTCATGCAAACATCAATTTTAAGTTCATAAAATTCTTGTGACCCAATGTAGGAGTTCCACTTGTCGCATTCATGGGGTGTCTTAGGATCTTGGACTTAATTCACTCTATCAGATCAAAATATACAATGAATCATTAGCCATCGATCATGATCTGAGATCTTTCTCATTATTGGTTGTTGCCACTAGGTAGGTCCTATTGATTTTAATCCTTGAATGTAAAGGTGTTATGTGTCAATTTTTTTCACCTTTTATATTCCCTTAACTTTTCAAATGTGCCTCAATCCATCTAATCAAGTATTCATGATGAATTCAGGACCACTGATCATGATCTGAGAGCTTGAATGTGATTGGCAAGGGAGTTACATGTAGGATCCTATCAATTTTCCTCATCCCATCCTATCAAAGGGCCATGTGGAAGCATGAATCATCAGATCATATGAGATACACATTATTTAATTCAAATTTTGGGATTTTCTCACTCCATTGGATTGAATGCCATGATAAACTGAAGGTTGTTAGATCCTATGAGGTGCAAGGAGGTTAATGTTAGGACCATAGTGATAAAAACATAGGCTAATATGTTAATATTAAAGTCTTGATTGTATTAATATATACGCCAGGGCCTTAGTATTAAAATGTTAGGCTAAGCTTTAAATAATAGATCGAGCTAACATAAAAAGGGAACTTAGAAAACTAGAACTTAGGCTAAGATGTTAAGACTAAGATCTCATTTATGTTAATAAAGACAATGGGGCCTTTGGGTTAAAATCTTAGGCTAGGTTAGGAAATATTTAAAAAGACCCTATAGAATGAACAACTAGTTTAGCATACAAAGGAACTTTAAAGGGGAAAATAATAAAAGGGGATCCAATATTTTAAGTTATGTTTTATTTGTGTTAAACAACATGACTAAGCTTAAAACATGAAATTTATCCTTAGGTCCAAAAAATAGATTTTAAAAAATGTTCCCATCGATTTGGTTCCTGTCAACATTCAAATTTAAACTAAGGGCTTTGGCTAGGGTTTTGAAACATGAAATTCTTAGGAAAAAACTTAATATAACCTATAAATAGAATGATAGAGACCATTTATTAGTGATGTTAGTATAAATTAAAGGAAAAAAATACCAATTAAGCATGATTTTAACAAGGTGGATGATCTTCAAATTGTGTAAATGATACTAACATGCTAAATTTTCTTGTTTAATTTCTATGTTTTATTTAGGGTCCCAATCTTCAAAAACGGGGGTATTTTGGTCCCAATAGACCCATTAAGTTTTTATAAAAATGCCTTAAGTTGACCCAAAACACCCATTTCCCTTAGCCTATGAAAATCGAAGATTGGACTATAATTTATAGTTTGAAAAATTACAAATTACTTCCTAAACTTTGGATCCTGAAATACATTAGTTGGTGGAAATTAGAGATCTAGGTGTAATTTACAATTTGTAAAATTTCAAATTATAGTCAGGGCTTTAATTCATGCGAAAAACTAGTTGGTGGAAACTAGAATCCTACTAAAAATTACAAATTACAAGTGGAGTTCTACTTCCTACAAATCAAATACCCCACAAAAATTAGAGATTCGATTTCAATTTACAATTTACAAACTTGCAAGTTGTTTCACAACCTTTGTTTCCTGCATAACATTCTAATTACAAATTGGACCTCTAGTTGCAATTTACAATTTGTAAATTTCAATCAAAGTTCCATTTCCCACAAACCACATTTCCTACAAAAATTGAAACTCCAAGTGCAAATTTAATTTGAAAAGTTTAAAATTGCTCCCTGAATTCTAACTTCACATTTTTTAAGGGTCAAATAAACCAAGCTCGTATAATCTAGAGGTCAAAGTGTAATTATAAAAATTACAAAGTTATAAATGTGTTCATAGACTCTAGATCGCTACCAACAACCACCATTGGGAAATTTATTACAGGGGTCTATATAAATGAAACTAGGGGTTTTCTAAGTCATTATTCAATTTTTATAATTGGATTTTAGATATTTATGCCTTGAATTACAAACCTTCTAGTAAACTTTAGACACAAGACCATGTACTCTTCACCATGCACTATGCCTACAAACCACGCCACGATGCCATTAACCCAACATGGTATTTTAATTGATCCTCTGTATTTTCAATATTTTCTTTGTCTCAAATTGATCTTGATTTCTATTTTTCCTTGAATTATTTATGAATCTAGTTTCAACTTGAGTTTTATCACTTGTATATGCATCATTGGGGTTTATATTGTGGTGTCCAAGAGCTCATTTAGTGGTTTATTTTTCTACCATAGTCGTCATCCTCTTTGTCATTGATAAATCTAGGGTTTCACTAAAAACCATATAACAATTAAATATTCCAAGAAATATTCCCAAAACTAGTGAATATTCACTTATAGGATTCCCTATAGTCCCCATGGACTTTCCACCTATGTTTTATACCTCCAAAACCTTCAGGATTTCAACCTACATTTACAACCCCATAGTCCCATGGACTTTTTTGTTGCTTAGAACAATCTTGATCACTACCAAAGTTTTTGTCAGGAAATGCAAGTGTGTTTTTCACTTACCATCTTCACCAAATCTTTTTATCTGCATTTATAACTTCAAATCCTTGTAGACTTTTCTACTACATAGTGAAACTCTAATTTATACTAGAGTTTCCACCTATGTTATGCATCTATAAATCCAAACAACTCTATAGTTGGTTTTACTCCCAATAGTTTCTCTAGAATCTATGTCTAGGAAAGAGATGATGTTCAAATCTAAAAGACTTGGTGTTAGTCTCAGTCTGGAATCTAATAAAACTAAGATTATAGACATAGACCTAGGTCACATTGACTTAGGTAATTTTTGGACTAAGTGATAAATTCAAGAATAACTCGATCTAGAGAATCTATAACTCTGGACTACCCTAGGTAGTAGATTTCCCCCTAAATATACAAAGTGCTAAGTTGGTAATTACACTAGAAAAGCATTATGATGTTGATAAGAAAGAGGTAATAAATGACAAAAGAGAATGAATTCTAAATCTAGACCTAGACTTCATTAACTCCATGTTCTTGATACCTGAATTTGAAAGTTACCTAGACATAACTCTAGAGTCATCAAGAAAATTCTATCAAGATAACAACACAAGATTAGAGAGAGTAATGAACAAACAATGGTTAAGGATCCCTAGAGATGCATCCAATAGATTTCCTAAAAAATTGGACATGATTAATTTTAAGGATGAAGTAGGTGATATAATCATATTATTGTATAAGATCAATGTTATCCTAGATGCAAAGAGCTTCCAAGACTGGATGTATCAATATATGGCTTATCCATGAGAAAAAATAATATATCCACTGGGCACAACTCAACATGACTAAATCCATAAGTAGTTGATGGAGGTCCACAACACATGGAATTTCTACATGACTTATTATCTTGTTTATATATTTACCAAAGGGAGAGCTTTCCTAATACTCAACACAATAGATTACTAGGAAAATAAAGTGTTCAAATATTACCATGAACTTACTCTTGAGGCAAGTAGGAAGCACTTAAAGAGAGTGAATGATGCATTCATCTACCTTGTTGTAGTTATTTTAGAAAAGGAACAAAAGAGGAAGAAATTATCTAATGTTGTCACTTTAAAGATTACCAATTGGGGTTCCTTTTTCATCTAGTTCCCTATATACTCATACATCTGAGTATCTATGTTCAATGGTTATCCTTACACCCTTCCAAGATATGTGAGTGATAAATGGGATTTGATGGAGTTAGTGAGGCAACTAGTTGAAACTCACATGCTATTATCTATAAAACATAAATTAGGAGTTCATTTACCCATCAATATAGGTAGGTACACATGCCACTCCTTATCAAAATATAAGTGTGTAGATGCAAACATGACACAAATGAGCTTGAGGACTTTGGAGGAAATACCATTCTAATGATGTTCATGATAACATCACTAATACACTTAAATTTCAACATATTCCCATATCCACTACTTTAAGGAATACTAAGAAAACATGGATGATGAAGAGGATGTAATACTAAAGACTCTTCAATAATGACCTTGGATTAGGTCAAATATTTTAACTTGGTACCAACCCTTGAGGACTTGGTGGATGATGAGTTCTAAGTAAACAAGGTCTACCATGATAATAAGATTTACTTGTAACCCTTTCTAGTAGTAAGGTGGTTCATTCCTAAGTCTTTCTCTATAATGGATAGAATCACCCACATAATAAATAGAACACTCAGGTGGCTCAAGAGTCTATGTGACCAAATAGATAGTAAACATCAGTGGTAAACTACTAGAACTCAAGGAAAAAGGAGTATCACCATCAGTAAAATGTTCTAATGGTGGAGCACTCCTAGAGGAACCAGATAGACCATAGATTTCCAAAAGAGAAAGGAGAAATAAAAGTACAAAATGGATGATAAATCATCTAGGAAGAAACAAGTGATTAACCAATAATCATTTCACTTAAGGATATAGATGTAGTTCAAGCAACCATAACTTCAACTCCTATCTCATTTATAGTTACAACTCCCATCTATGTGATACATCCCCCACCTATTTATATCATTCTTATAGATCCAACACCTCCTCCTCCTATCTCCACTCCTCCACCTCAAGTGACTCCACCCTTCATTCCCATTAGTTTACCTATGTCAATAAATCCGTTTCCCATAGTTCAATCATCTCAATTGGACACTCATGTTTCCCCTCAATTAGACTCTCAAGTTTACATTCCACTTCACTCTTCCACAATCTCACTCACCCCTTACATAATTACTTTTGTCTCATCTACAATTCCTTTCACTCCCTTAATCATAAATACTACACAACAATATAAAGCCACAAATTTAATCATTTTAACTACAATTCCACTGGACATTCCAACCCCTAGTATAATTATTGTTTCATCTTCATCTCCATTCATATTTCCTACTTTACTAACCTTGAGTGTCCCTACCAATTTTATTGACTCATTCAATGCTTTGGACTCCACACTTCTATAAGTCCCTTAATTCTAGCTCCCTATGTCTACTCCATTGACATCACTTCCATCTCCCACACCCCTAGTAAACACATCTATTTCCATTGTCCCTACCTCTTCTACTTTCATAATAACCCCAACCCCTACAAAGGAGATAGAGAAGGATTAAGATACTAATAAAATGTGGACCCTCAACCCAAAGATGGAAAAGAGGTATAAAATACATCTATCAAACAATTAGTGGTAATATCAGTATAGGATATAATACTTGTCACCATGGCCACTAGTGCAACATCTTCAACTACAAATTCTAAAGTGATAGCGTTAGCATAATAGGATGTTACCCCTAGTTGGTTATCACAAAGAGTTGGGAAGAAATTAAAAAAAATGGTGTCCCTAAATACATTAGATTCTGGTCTCTCAGATGCACATAAGAAATCCAATATAACTCCCCATACCAGTTTAAGAATATTGTATGATTCAGTAGGAATAAAGTATGTAGATATTAAAATCCCCTACCATAAAAATTGAAATAATATATAGTGATGGGGGATTATCAAGTCTCAAAATTTCACCTTGGACATCGTACAAAGGAGGGATTAAAATATAATGTTCAATCTAGTATTAAATCTCTTTTTGAGAAAATGGATAATGACAAGGTTATTAAAGACAAGCTGAAGAACAAGCTTAAATTATTAATGAATGCACTCAAGAAATTATTTTATCCCATTGTTCAACCAACACAACTTATCACTTAGATCATAGATAAGACAACACATGATGTAGTGACTAAAATTGGTAAAACGAGAAGGGCCACCAAGGAATGGACAAAATTACTCATCTCAAAGGGAAACAAAGTTATTGATTTAGTAATGGATCACTATACAACTTTGAAGGAGAGAAGAGTCACCCTTAGAGAGCATATTAGCAAATATGAGTAAGAGATAGAAAGGTTAAAACTTTTCTATCCAAAATTGATAGTTGTGGACTCAATTGATGTTGACATTTTCCTTACAATAAAGATACTGATAAGTGATTTAGAGAAAGAGGAGTTAGATGGATCAGCTCAATTTAGAATAAATATACTTGAAAATAGTGACCCTAAGGCTCAAGTTTCACATGACAAATCCATAGATCTGTTATTTGACATTGAATATCTTTTCAATAAATTATCATGTCAAGTAATAGATTATCAAGATCATGTCCTTTTAGTGTAAGAAGTTTAGAATAAATTAAAATAAGTGGTCAAAAGAGAATAAACAAGTGATACAACTTTCATCTTAATCTCTATCCATCATTTCGTCAAGTACCATAACACATTGGATCAAATGGGTAAAGAGACTCAAATGTACCAAGCCTTCAGAAGGTAACTCTTCAATGTAGTAGAAAAATATGACATTAACAACCTCTACTATTTTGTTTATGATAAAGATAGAATATTGGAGATCTTCAAGATTTTTTATCAATATATTGAATACAAGACAATAATGATAAAGAATTAGTAGATGTTTTTGTTGTATATTAATTCATTTTATCAAAAACATTCTTGTATATTGTATTTTCATTATTTTTAAAATATTATAAAGTTGTGAAAACACAAATTTTAAATTACAACTATCATTTTGACAAATATTTTTGAGAAATAGCTATGTGTAAATTCCATATTGCATTTTGATAGGTTGAAATTTGTAAAAAGCAAACATGCAAATTACACTTTTCATTTTGACAAATTTAAGTTAAGTTGTAAAAGTAAATCTTGTAAAATGCAATTCCAATTTTGTCAAGATTTTGTGACTTAAAATTTTTAAAAGTCCCAATTGAAAATCCCAAGTTAGGGTTTTGTAAAAAAGTAACTGAAGTTATCTAAAGTTATATTTTGTTCTAAAATTGAAGTTTCACTTTGGCACCTAATTACATGAAGATGAAGTTGCAGCTCAATTAGAGAAGAATAAATGCATTGCATGAAGTTTAAATCACACCTACATTAGCTTGGATCATGCCCATCTCTTTCATGATATTTTACAAACACTTTTTAACCTCACCAAAGACACCACCAGCTGAAGATCATGCCTCTATTCATGAAGTTTCTAGATTTTTGTATGTTATTCTATTGGGTGTGGATTCCCTTTTTAAATACATATATTTTAAGAGATTTTTTGTATAAATATGGGCAATATGATGTATCACATTTATATATATTTTTCTATAAATATTATTCTACATTTTGAAAAACCTTTCTACATGTTGTAACCTGGAGAGTGAGAATAAATTGAAAATTTGTCTTTCTTGTCTATGTAATTTTTATGTACGTAAGGTTATTTAAATATTTGTGTATGTTTTAAGTATTGTTTCAATCATGAAATTTAACTTTTGGTATTCTTTACCCTTTTGGAAGATTGTTTTATTAAAAATAAAGAATCTTGTCCCTTGTATGAAAAATACCCAATATTATCTTTGGTTTCACAAGTGCATGAGTTTATGCTCCTATAAATTTCAATATATTTATTGTTATGTTATATTCATTCAATAAATCATTTAAATCTACTACAAAATATTTGCTGTAATCACCATTTTCAATTTTGTAATTTTATTCTCAAAATTCGTTTTCCCCGTGAAACCCTAGTTTAGGAGCAAGATCACTAAGAAGTAAAATTATTACATAGGCTAATAATTTATCATTTTCATCAAATTTAGTGAAATTAAAATATCCTTCTCCTAAGTTTCACATCAATTTTCCAAGGTACTACATATTGGAGATGATCCCATTATATCATTAAATTTTTGCACAGTGAGATATGACATCAAGAACCGGTGAAAACTCTATGTGATAATAGTTTTTGGAATGCCCGATGGGACCTAAAATTTACAAATATATTGGTGATATTATAATCAAGGATTTTATGATCCTTTTATATTTTATAAAATCACCTGGTGACTCCACTAGATTATGGATTCAAAAATCGAAGGTTTATGTATGCCAAGAAGACAAACTAGATCATCTACTAAAGGTAAGATAGCTTACCTTTTTTTAAATTATATGTTTAATCTAAAAAGAGATAAAGATCAGTAGTACCTTACCATAGAGTATATAATTAAAATTTATTTAAATCTCCTTCAAATATTCCCATTAGTTTCATACCTCCCATTATGGATAGAAATTTAAATTTCATAGCTTCCAATGGAGGCAACCCATTCCAGTTGGCCCAGTATGATGATATACCTACCTCAGATTTAAAAATCCTTTCATATTTTATTGGTGAAAATTCCACCACTCCTATGTAACATATACAATACATTGCTAATCTTTATTTAGTCCATAGCATCATACAAGATAATGTTGTAATCAGACATCCAGTCTCCTCTTTCAAGGGTAAATCCTTACAATGATACAAAGGCCTACCTCCCAATTCCATCTATTTTTGGGATGACTTAGGCACTGCACTATACACTCAAATTGAATATAAGAGTAACCACCTCTACCTGGTTGAATAATTAACTACCATTTAATAGGATCCTCATGAGCACATGACTGATTTTAATTTCCATTTTTAGAAGACATTGAATAGAATTCCAGTATTGGTCAAGTCAAATCCATGTAATGCTTTATTATATTACTTAATATTTTATAAAAGTGATATATCTATTAGTTTTAGTCAATGGGTCACACCTCACTTCCTAATGCATATGAACTTGCAATAAGGGTAGAAAATTGTTTAATTCAAGTAAAAAAATTACCCAAGGCCACCAATGCCTATATTTTTAGAAATAGCTCCTACGCCACCTTCAATTGCTCAAATTACCACCATGAGTAAAATACCATATTTAACTCACACACCTATAGATGATTTATATTAGGTTAAGTCACTAATTAAGAGTTTTGGAAATGAGTCAATAGTAATGAAAAGGCAACAATCATAGAACTATAAACCTTATTAGCAAGCGAACCAAGTATACCAACCCAATAGGCATCTATATCAAGGAAATTTATAGTTTAAAGGTCAAAATATGCAAATATAACCTCCAAACATTTTTTCTCTACTTGCACCAGGTACTTCTAAAGCTATTGTACCTATTCAAAATAACTTAGCTCATGATTATGATTGGTGTTATCCTTGTGGTCACCCACATAATTAGAATACCTGTCCTAATGGTGTCATCAATTAAAATTTGATGATGAAAGGCATATCAAACATATAAGGATATTAAGAATAAGTCACTTCCAAATAATTAGATACATAAAAACTTACTCAATGTGAGGCTACTCTTTTAAAATGGTAGGAGGTGGACATTTGTGGTGCAAATTAAGAGGAGGAATTGCTCAACGGTGGAGGTTTGGTGGCATCATTTACATGTTGAAATAAAATAGCAATAAAAAAGTGATTAAAACCCTAGGTTGGAACAAGCTACAACTTTGAAATTTATACAAGAACCTTTAAATAGAAACAAAGTACAAAGGTCACCCTTTGTGCCCATAAGCCAGTCTAAAGTAAAAGTGCAAACTCTGAATCTTGTAAAATAAGACTAGCTCTCGTAAAGGCACCAATGAAGGTTGGTAACAATATTTTTAGCATTATTTAGGAGATGAAGAAGACCAATTTCAATGTTACTATGTGGGAAGAACTATCCATTCCAACACAAACATATTTTCTACAAGAGGCTTTAAAACTTTTCCAGATAGCAGACAAGGTTCTAGCCAAGGGACCTAATGATGTAATTAATTTATGTCCACCACAAATTGACACTAAAATGATAAAAAATAGTAATCCTCTCCCTTTATATCTTTCAGTCAGTGGGGAAGCATCTCATTCACAATTGCATGGTAGATTTAGGGGCTAGTAGTTTGGTCATGCATAAGAAAATATTTGATGCTCTTGCTATTAAGTATAAACCTATATCAAAAGGTGTATTATAACTGGATGGGACTATTGTTCAAATAGTAGGGATAATAAATGGGCTAAATTTCACTATCCAGACATGTCCAAGATTGTCAATTTCCTATGATATCTCAGTTATAGATCTCCCCCCTTATTTTGTCATTTATCTTTCACAAGATTTCACTGAAAAAATGGGAGGATCTCTATGTGTGGATAAGTTTCACATGTTACTTAGGACAAGATATGGAACAAGAGTAACAATAAGATCTGAGCCAATCACTAAATACCATATTGAGTCATACATTCCTATCCTTATAGATATGAACTATACATTGTAATATCAAGAAGAGGAGGTTGATCACAAAGTTACAACACCCATAGAAGAGATTACAAAAACTCATATATATGAATGGGATCATCCCTCAATTCAATCTTTATGACTATGTGTAGGAAATAGGGTTGAGTACATATTGCATTCATGAAAATGATGTAATCACCCCTAACCTAGTAATACTAACTAAATATGTCAAGGAATGTGGCAAATATTCTTTGATGGTTCAAGAAGTAGGAATGATGTAGGTAAAAGTATTATCTCTATCTATCCATAAAAACAGAGATATTTCTATTCTTTTAGACTTCTATTCACCTACACAAATAATGTAGTTGAATATGAAGATTTGATTCAAGGTCTATAACTGACCAAGGAGAGAGGGAAAAAATACCTACAAATATTTGGTGATAGTGAGTTAATTTTTCACCAAGTGAGATATAGAAGCATAACTAAGAAAAATTTGATGAGATAGTACAAACATATGGTTTAGGACCATTTAGAAGACTTTACCAATTTAAACATTCAATTGGTACTAAGAACACATAATAAAGATGTTGATAATGTGGCTTTAGTAGGATCCCAATATAAAGTACTTGAGGAAGTAAATAAGAAAAATGACTAGCATGTAAATTTTAACTAGCCGATATGTCTTTGATAGTGATCAACAAATTATCAATTTTTTTAGATAAGAAGCTGATTTATCTGATAGAAACCACTCCACACTCCAAGACCAATATGAAGATCAAATCATTCAATTAAAAAAAAATTACTAATGGGACTCATCACTTTAGAGAGTATATTCAATTTAGATGATCAACTGAGAGGCAAAATAATAATATCAATATCAATGAAGAAGGCTATGAGCCATTAGTCATCTTAGAAGGGAAATCAATGAAGATAGGAAAGGTACTTAATGATTTTGAAGAACAAGATTATATTTTTTTATGTCAAGAGTTTGATGATAAATTCACTTGGAGTTATCATATCTAAGAGGGGTTGACCCTAGCTTATCCCAACATACAATAGAGCTTGACCCAAATACCAATCTTGTTAGATGAAAGCAAATACCAATTAATCAAAAAATAAAACCCCTGATAAATATTGACCTATCTAAACTGATAGAGGCTAACATCATTTCCATATCAAATATTCATCCTGAGTTGCTAATTTTTTATTTTTAAGTGAAAATAATGATGATATTAGGCCCTATGTAAATTTCATGGATCTGAGCAAAGTGTCTCTAAAGGATCATTATCACCTTCCATCCATGGATAAAATTATGCAAACTGTATCAGGATCTAAAAAGATTTTCCCTTCTAGATGATTATTCTAAATATAATCAAATCCTATTACAATAATAAAACTATTTCAAGACTACCTTGAACATAAAATGGGTTACATGTGCATATAAAAGCATGTCATTTACTATGACTAATACTAGTGCAACTTTCTATAGAGCCATGGATATGGATTTTAGAGGTTTGATAAATGAAAAGATCCTAATATACCTAGATAATATCACTATTTACTATTTTCACTTGAAACTGAACCCAATGAAGAGATGACAAGTATTTCCTCATTGAAGTGAGTCAATGGAACCACCTTAGGTCTATGGGTGCCCCTAAACTAAGGTGGATCTCTAGATGAGGGGCTAGCTCTCCTTGATGCATCACTATAGCTCAATCCTATTACTAACACTTGGGTGGATGAAAATGGATAAAAATAGATAAAATAAAATATACTCTATGGGAGGTGATATAAAAAATATATTCTCTACTCACAAAATTTAACTTTTACTTGGAACCAAGGAAAATTTTGCACTTATACTTCATGCAATGACAATCCTCTCTCTCACATCAATGTTTCAAGCAACAGATCTTGGAGATAGCTTACGCTAGGAGTACTTAGACAATAGGAATTATAAGACAAACCATTAAATAGAATAATAACTACACCTGAAATATCAACATTAGACACTTTTTGTTGACTTAAAAAAGATATATTACAAAACACAAGGTACTAGGAAGAGTAACATGTGAAGGTAAACAAAGTTACACTTGCACAAGACTAAAAACCATTGTGTACACTTAGGGAAGCATATAATGAGGTAAAGACAACTATATTTATTAACTCAAGGATAAATTTTTTTAGGTATTTGACATACCAAGGTCGAGAGATCCATACAATGCAAAAAAGGCTAGCTTATATAGAGAATATGAGAGAAGAGAGAGAAAGGGAAGCTCAAGATTCATTAGACACTTATCAAAGTGAAAAGATAAGTTATTTGAGCATGTAAGAGATATATGAGGATATCCATGGAATTTTAGGAGCTAAAAGAGTCATCTCAAATCATCAAACTCCTGCAAAGTGGTCTAAAAAATCCTTTCCTTGCATGAAAAACTACCCCTCATGATTTTCTTTCCAAAACTATCTTATCACTACATATGATCAGGTATAATTATGGGTGTGAGTGGGAAGGGTTACTAAAAATCCATCACATGAATTATACAAGTCCCTTATCATCCTTATCATTTTTTCCATGAATAATCATCTTTGATAGTCCTAAATTGACCTCCCTCCATGCACCTCTCACACTTAGCACCAAAAACCTTCACAAATCTTCAATATTATATATTAAAAAGGATGGATTACAAATTTAAAGAGTTTTCACAGCATTAGTTTCATCAAATATGCCTTAAAATGCTTCCTAAATAGATTTTCACTCACTTTCACCAAGTGATCACTATCTGCCCACTTGATTAGCTTAAAGTAGAGCTTTAGCTTGGACACTTAAAAACATTTCCATATGATAAAATAATCATAGGTAGTTATAATAGGTCTTTATCTTCCCATCAAAGATGATCTCACCTTATAAAACATCATAGACCCTAAAAAACACAAAAAATGGTGAGAAAATAAATATTTTGTATATTGTTAGTAGAGTTATATACACCTCCTTGCATTGGTGATACCATGAGTGAGTCCTTTATAGCTTAAAATTAGTTTCATGTCACTTTCATTGAATATATATGCTTCATTTCTCCAATCAGGTCCTTATGAGAGTTTGGAAGGTTTTTGTGTAGTCTCAAGTCTTAACATTTGTTCATAAAGAATAGAAATTATAAATATAAAAAAAATTCATTAAATTATTCAATATTACCCTCTTCATCATCATCAAACACCTCAGCCTTCCATGTAAAGGTTCATGAGAGTTTTAAGCACCCAAAGTTGCCATTCGAACTACTTTCCTACATTCTGTGAGGTCAGGGAACCTCCAAGGGAAAAAATGGATTAATGGTGGATCTATCTACAATCCTAAATATTTAACATTTATTATTATATCCTAATATCATTTCCATATCATTATAATAGCTCTCTAGGAGTTAAAAATGAAAATACCTTTTTCTTTGGTATTAGACCTAATATTGCATAGTAGGTATGTCCTACACTTTTGAGCTAAATGACCCCTATTTACACTTACCATGGGATTTAATAGATTTAAAACATCACTTTCACCCCCATGGTGATGATTCAAAACATTAGAATGCTTTGCAAATTCTCAAACTAGAAATGACAACTCATTGAGATTAGGTTTGCATGTTGTCTCACTAGGTTTGCTTACAAACCTCCTTGTCTGAACCACCTTGCATATCTTAAAACCATATATCATAGTTCACCATATTATAATATATGTTTTTCAGCTTCTAAAACCCCCATTTTATATCTTCCTACCTTTTGGTTCATGTTTTAGCCAATTTGCCAACATTTGTAGGGTTTCTGTAAGGAAAAGGGTACTCTATCTCTAAGACAAAACATGGAGGTGTTACCCTATTAGTATTAACAATTTGAAATTTTTATTGGATTATCTAAATATTTATGTTATGTTTTACCAATTTTTGGCATCTAACTCCAAGTGTAAAACCATCAACCTTCTCCACTATCTAGGCAAACTTTCAAGAAGATAGTCTATGTAGGGGTGTGCATGTGGACTAAGCTTTGCTTATTTGGAGACCTCTATTTTGCCACATGATCATTTAAAATGTCCTATTAATCATCCATGATAATATTTTGATTTATTAAAACCATATTATAGTATTTTGGCCTCTCAAAGACCTTCCATGCTTTTGGAAACATAGGATTAGGCTATACACTCTGTAGACTGATACATCCCTATCTGATAGCTCTTGTGGGTGTTTGTGGATTTGTTTCAAACCTAGAATAGCGTATAGGCATAAATTATTCATTCTAATTACTTTAATATATGTTATAGATTAACAATTTCAATTTTAATGATCACTAAAAGCTACCTATAACCCCCTTCCTCTCACTGTCTTAAGGACTGAGACAATTTTAGTGTTTGGTATAGGTCATCACAGGGGTATTTGAGAATTGGATTCCCATATTTTATATATCAGGAATTTATCAAAATTCCATGCTCATTTAAGTGATGAAACCTCAACACATAAATTTTTAATCTATGATTTCTTTTTTGTAATGTAACTACCAAACATGAGTCCTATACTACCCCTACCTATATCTTATTTTCTCTTCTTCCAGACTTGAAACAAGATTCAAACATATATTCAAAACTTATTAGGGTTAATTGAGGCATGAATAAATTCATTTTAATCACATCTAGTGTATTCCAACTTCAATAAGGTATACATATTGTTCACTATCTATCCATTATCCTCCATTGTAGCTATAGGTGGCGATTTTGACCTATGTACAGATAGAGGATGAGTCATAGAAGTACAAGGTCACCTTACATGCTTCTTTTACTTATTGATTATATTCAAGATATGAATTTCACCCTCAAGATATATTTATTTTAGGTTTTAGACCCTTTTAGTTTCACTTTAGGTTTTGTGGGTCTCTTAGGCTTAAAAGCCTATAGATAACACTGAATAAATTCAGTGTGTTTGTAAGCACTTTTAGGGATTTAAATGACTACCTTCCATTTACCATTTTGAACCCAAAATTGGAATAGGTCTTTTATTTTTCTAGGTATACTAATAAAAACAAGTAAGAGTGTTATAAAATCGTTTGGTTATGTTATATTTTATTCCTAATAAGCCTAAGGACATATGTTTTAGCTTTTTTAGAGACAGAGGCCTTAAACATATAGTCTTTAATTTTCAACTCTCTATTTGGAAAACTTACTCTAAAAAATGATTTACATACTCATAATTATATATAAATTAAATGTATTCTCTTCAAATTCTCCAAAATATTCATTTGATTGTTACAAACTCCTATCAAGATCACCTGAAGGCACATATCTAACTGTACAAGTTGACAATGATAAGAAACCTTGACATTTGAGTATTGTTTTAACATTTAAATGGTTTAAGTACTTATAATAAAACCTAAACAAACATATTCATTCCTTGAAACACCTTAAAAACATCCCTTAACTCCATCCAACATGAGAAATCTCTTTCATGGTAGCTAAGACAACTATAGATGCAAAAGAATAGTTCGCAAGCAAGTATAAGCCTAGAAGAGGCTTATTAAGATAATGAGACTAAAAAACCAAGAAAAATCATGTAAAACCTATGGATAGGAATTAAAAAACATATGAATCCATAAAACCTATCAAATTAAGGAAAATTCTTCTGAAACAAGTGCAAATAGTGACCCCTCTTCTATGAGAATGCATAAAAAGTTGTCTAAGGTCTATGTGATGATTCATAAAGGAGAAGATACAAAAATTAAACTTATTGATATGAATTTGAATCACACTCAAATAAATATCATTACCCAAAATCATTATTCTCAACTCCAATTGTATGGCCCACACCATGCATTTGAAATTAACCCTTCTTGGCTTGCAAGGACAAGGTGGAAGAAATAGAAGTTGTAGATAAAAATTTTGGAATTATATTAGCACACCAAGTATTTAAAATAGTCTATGGGGGTGAAAATTCATATACTTCATGTTTTTACTTGAAACTGAGATCATCAATTCCATACAAGTGCCCAAAAGGTCCTAAAAACAAGGAGAAACTACCCTTTTATAAACATAACTAATTATTGGATTATAATATGACCACTCCTAACATTTTATGACCTCCCACACATTAAAATATATCTTGATGACAAATTTTCTCCCTTAACGCAACTGTACAAGTCATTTATTATGCTAAAAATTTGGCAAAAATGCATACTTGACACATGAAACATGGTAAAAGATAAATTAATGACTTTAAGAGATCTTAAAACATATCCAAAACCATATTAGGACATTTTCAAAATAAATTTATCCTTTTACCAAGTTTTAGCAAGGTTGACTTTGGTTGACTTTGACAAGTACAAGGAATGTGGACTTAAATAAGGACTAGAGGAAGGATAAGTGAGATGATAGACCAACATGACACCATATAGAACATATGGAAACCTTATTAAAAAGTTAAAAAATGTAGGGGTTGACCCAGTTTGAATAAAATTCAAATTTGGTAAACAATTTGGTAATCTTATGGGTAACATGCTAGCCTATGTTAAAGTTTAGTAGCCTTATACTATCCATTGGGAAAAAGGAGTCAAAATGCACTTGGAAACAATAAGACCATACCTTGACTTGGATAAAAATTATATGGATTACCTAAAAACAGACAAAGGAAATAAAAACACATAAAAGGACAAGTAAACACCAAATCAAAGACACATTTGTGCTACTAAGCGCATCAGGAACACAAGACATAATTGAAATCAAACAAATTATATACATTCAACTTGATCATACCTCACTTCCTAGACCAAAAGTGAACTATCTTGATTATCCTTCTTCACTAGATGAATGAGGATGCCAATCATGTTTCATTTTTGATGTAGTGCTAGATTATTCGTGTTTTATTTTTACTCCTTAGCTTGGCATGTCATCTAATGGAGTCATCTCCCACAAGTTTCCAAGGTAGATGGAGTCCTCTTAAACTTGGAAACATGCTTCATATTTTTTTCCTCTTGTATCCTCATGACAAATTTGCATATCCATGCATGAGACAACTTGTTGTAAGTTTATATCTTCTTGAAGAATCTCATCATTCTTCTCACTTGTTACAACCTCCTCAAAACTTTCAAGAACTGTTGTATCATGACATTTTGGATGTTTTTCTTTCTCAAATTCTTCCATGATGTTGGTGGGGGAATATTCATAGGTGGCTTTATAATCAACCCTCAAATCACCCTCATAAGGCCTAAGATCAACTTTTCAACCATCCTCAAAAGGCCCAAGACCATCATTGATTTCCCCATCATGAGTTAGACTCTCTTGATGACGATGCTCTTAAATATATGCATTATCTTCAACATCATGGACTTGTTTCATTAGGAGTATAGTCTTCTCACATTATTCATACTCTTGGAACATTTGAATATAGGTCTGACACAAGTATTCCTTTTGAGACACAACATCTTGCTTGCCATGGCTTATAGTCAGCTCTAAAGGACTTATAGGCTTCTAAAGGGCTTTAATTTCATTACATATGTCCTCAAATTTTTACCACAACTCATCACCCTTTGATTGTTCAACATCATAAAGAGGATCAACAAGAGAGGCTCCTTTGTTTTAACTTTTAGGTTATAAAAGAACCTCTCCTAAGATGTTTTATTCAACACAAGGAGGATCATTTTCCTCATCTTCACAATTTGATGCCTCCTCACTAGCATTCAAATATTTTTCATATTTAATCCAATCTAAAATCTCAAACTCATCCTCCTTTTTAGTGGTGCCAATACTAAGCATTTAAAAAACAAGCAGTTTAGCCAAAGAAGATTCCCAAGGAGAAATGCAATTCTCAACATTATAAGGTCAAAATGGATCAGCTAGAGGAGGTGGGAAGATGAGTTGAATGGATTCTTGATTAAGGGTGGGAGGGATTTGAGGGCTTTCAAGTTTCTCTACCATTTCAGCTTCTCTACCTAAACATGATTTGTTATTTTCTTCACAAGTTGCCACCACTTTCTTCCATTTTTGGAAGGTAGACTCAGAGATGTTTTCATGGGGATAAGATGCTAATGGAGGGTTGAATGATATGTTTAGGAAAATTGAAGTTTCCTTGGGATTGGAATCTTGATTGGAACTTGTGAAAGTAGGCTTAGAGAGTTTATTTTCTACTACCATGATAGATTGCCTTAAAATCTGATTGGCCAATTCAATCTCCTTTTTAGGATGAGCCTTAAAACTCAAGATTATTTATCTCACAATCTTCTCCAAATACGTCAACCTTCTCAACCATGATGTCCTACTTTCTTTGGATGCTCTCTTGGATAGAATTCCAAGAAGGGAAACTTTTTGGAATGCATGAAGGGCTTGGTGCATTTTGAGTGGGCAAAGTTAACACACTTAAAGGTTGATGTGGGATATATTTGGGATACCAAGACTAAGATATTTAATGAGATCTCAACCTTTCTTATAGGTTGAAAATTAGGCCATAAACATCAAGCATCTCATTAGAAATACATTGCCAATTATCTCTATCTATAGGCATCTATTCTTCCTTGACTTGCTCAAAATCATCCCTTACACTCTTGATATAAACACTAGGGATGACTTGACCAAAACCATATCTAGTATCAAGGTCTAACATGTAGTCTTGGTAGCCAATGAGAGTCTTTTATAAACGTCCAATGGGATGGCTTGGAGAGGAATGAGGAGGACCAGGTGAAACAAACACTTGATAGGGATGACTATAGGCAACATAAGATTGATAGGGATCATGAAAAGTTTGGATAGGGACTTGTTCATATTGAGTTGGAATATGCAAAGTAGGACATATCTCTTCAACTTATGTTAGGATAAACTCAACATCAAAATAATCCATGAAACTTGTGAGAAGAGTGTAGAACAAGGAAAAAACTTAAATAAGAATACCTAAACTACTTAACCAGTAGATGTATACTTGGATTTTCCATTGGTGCTTTGTGAAATTACCTACAAAGGTTGCTATTTTGAGGAGAACACCAAAACTCCTCAATCTCTTGAAACAAGAGTCCCATTGAGAATGCCAAAAAATTATTGTCACTCTAACTTTCACCTAATGAGGAGATGACAAGTCTCTCCTCCTTAAAGTGAGACAATATAACCACCTTAGGGCTTTGGGTGTCCATAAGTTGAGGTGGATCTCTAGATGATGGGCTAGTTCCCCTTGATGCATCACTATAGCTCAATCCTACTACTAAGACTTGGGAGGATGAAAATGGATAATAATAGATGAAAGAAAATATACTCTATGGGAGGTGATAAACCAAATATATTCTCTAATCAGACCATTTAACTTGAACTTGGAACCAAGGAGAAGTTTCACATACACTTCATCTAATGACAATCCTCTCTCACACAACAATGTTTCAAGCATGGGTTCTTAGAGATAGATTAGGCTAGGAGGACTTAGATAATAAGAATTAAAAGACACACTATTCAATATAATACTCACTACACCTATAATATCAACATTAAACACTTCTTTCTGACATGTAAAAGAGAGATTACAAAACACAAGGTACTAGGAAGAGTAACATGTGAAGGTAAACAAAGCTATACTTACACAATACAAGAAAACACTATGTACACTTAGTGAAATATTGAATGAGGTAAAAACAACTATCTTTATTAGCTCATATAATTTTTTTTGTAGGGATTCACCATACCAAGGTGGAGAGATCCATAAAATACCAAAAATGCTAGCTTATATAGAGAATATGAAAGGAGAGAGAGAAATGGAAACTAAGGTGTCATTAGAAACTTTTAAAAATAAAAATAAAAAAAATTATTTATGCATGTAAGAGATATATGGGGTGATCCAAGCAAACTCAGGGTTTACAAGTGTCATCTCAAATCATCTAACTCTTGTAAAGTGATCTAAAAACACCTTTCCTTATAGAGAAAATTGTCCCTCATGATTTGCCTTCCATAATTGTCTTATCACTGCATATGATCAGGTTTGATGATGGATATGAGTGGAATGAGTTACTATAAATCCATCACATTCATTGGAGAGGTCTTTAATCATCCCTATCATTCTGGCCATGCACAATCATCTTTGACATTCCCAAAATGACCTCCCTCCATGTACCTATCACACTTGGCACCCAAAACCTTCATAAATATTCAATATAATCTATGCACAAGGAGGGAAGACACACTTAAAGAGTCTCTATAGCATCAATTTCATAAAATAGGCCTTAAAAGGCTTCCCAAATTGAGTTTCACTTGCTTTCACCAAGTGATCACTATCTACCCACTGGACTTGCTAAATTTAGAGCTTTAGTTTGGAAAATTATAAACTTTTACATAGGATAAAATTATAATATGGAGTTATAATAGGTCCTTATCTTCCCATCAAATTTTATCTCACCTTCTGAAACATCATAAACCCTATAAAACACAAAAAATGGTGAGAAAATCACTATTTTGCAAACTATATGTATAGTTTCATACACCTGCTTACATATGTGAGAGCATAAGTGAATAATATTCACTTAAAATTAGTTTCATGTCACTTTCATTATATATTTATGCTTCAATTACAACACTTATCCAATCGGGTCCTTATGAGGGTTTGGAAGGGTTTTATTTAGTCTCAGGTCTTAATGTTTGTTAAAAAAGAATAGATGTTAGAAATATGAAAAAACATCATTAAAGGCCTCAAGAGGACCCTCTTAATCATCCTCAAATACCTTAGCTTTCCATGCAAAGGTTCATGAAAGTTTCAAGCACCCAACGTTTCCATTCAAACTCCTTTCCAGCATTCTTTGAGTTCTGGGAGCCTCCAATCTAATAAAATGGCTTCTTGGTGGATCTATCTAAAATACAAAATCTTTAACATGTTTTATTATATCCTAATAACATGTTCCTATAATCATAATATATCACTAGGAGTTAGAAATGAAAAAACCTCTTTCTTTGGTATTAGGCCTAATATTGCCTAGTAGGTATGTCCTGCACTTTTGAGATTAATGAAACCTATTTACACTGACCATGAGTTTACATATATTTAACACATAATTTTAAAACCCATGGTCATGATTAAAAACATTTTAATTCTTTTCAAATGCTCAAACTAGAAATAGCTCCTCATTGAGATTAGGCTTGCATGTTGTCTCACTAGGTCTGCCTGCAGACCTCCTTGTATAGAGCACCTTGCTTATCTTCCAACATTATAGCCTAGCTTCCCCTATCATAATATATGTGTTTCATATTTTAAACCCCTAATTTTATCTCTACCTACTTTTTGGTTCATGTTTTATCCCATTTCCCAAGACTTATAGGGTTTATGCAAGGAAAAGGGTACTCTATCTCTGAGACAAAATAGGGAGGTGTTACCTATCAATATTAACAATTTTAATAGGAAGAGATTTTTTAACTACTAATATTACTTTTTAAAAAATTTTGGAATCTAAATCCAAGTTTAAAACTATCAACCTTCTCCACTTTTTAGGTAGACTTTCAAGAAGATAGTTTGTGCAGGGGTGTGAATGTGGATTGGATTTTGCTTATTTGGAGACCTTTATTTTTACACATGATCAATGAAAATGGAATATTATTATTCCATGATTATATTTTTATGTATTCAAACCATATTATAGTCTTTTTGTCTCTCAAACACCTTCTGTGCTTTTGGAAACATAGGATTATGTTATACACTATCTAGACTGATACAACCCTATCTGATAGTTACTATGAGTGCTTGTGGCTTTGTTTTTAACTTAGAGTAATGTATATGGATATATTATTCCTTTTAACTAATTTAATATATGGTGGATATTCACAAGTTCAATCTAAATTATCACTAAAACCTCACTTACAACCCCCTTCATCTCACTGTCCGAAGGATTGAGACACTTTTAGTGCTTATTGTAGGTCATCACAGGGGTCTTTGAGAAGTATATGAGAATTTTATTCCCATGTTTTATAGATAAGTAATTTGTTAAAATTAAATTCCCATTAAAATTTATCACACCTCACCACATCAAGTTTGAATCTACCATTTCTTGTTTGTAATGTAACTACCAAACATGAGTACTATACTACTCCTACCTGATAGCTTATTGTCACTTTTTACAAACATGAAACAAGGTTAAAACACATATTAAGAACATTTTAGGGTTAATTGAGGCATGAATAAAGTAATTTGAATCACCTCTAGTGTATGCCAACTTGAATAAGGGATACATCTTGTTCACTGTCTATCCACTGTCCTCCATTGTTGTTGTAGGTGGTGATTTTGACCTATGTACAGACAAAGGATGGGTCATAAAATTAAAATGTAACCTTAAATGATTATTTTTATTTTTGATTGACTTCATGATATGCATTTCACCCTCAACAACTATTCAGCATAGGTTTTAGACCCTTTTATCTTCACTTTAGGTTTTAGGGGTCTCTTAGGCTTAGAAGCCTGTAGATAACACTGAACAAATTCAATGTGTTTGTAATCACTTTTAGGCATCTAAATGATTGGCTTCCCTTTAATATTTTGACCCAAAAATTGGCATATGTGTTGTCTTTTAATAGGGATACTAATCCAAACAAATAAGAGTGTTATAAAATCCTTTGGTTATGTTATATTATATTCCTAAGAACATTAAGGACCTCTATTTTAGATTTTTTAGAGACAAAGGCCTTGAACATACAGTCCTCAATTTTCATCTCTTTGTTTGGAAAATTAGCCTCTAAAACAAGATTTCCATACTCATACTATATGAAGGAAATGGATTCTCTTCAGATTCTCCAAAATCTTCATGTGACTGCTACAAACTCCTATCAAGATGACCTAAAGGCACATATTTGACTGTATAGGTTGACAGTGATAAGAAACCTTGACATTTGAACATTGTTTTAACATTTTAATGGTTCAAGTACTTATCCTCACACTTAAAAATGCATCTTAATTCACTTAAACACATAAAACAATGTCCCCTACCTCCATCCAACATGAAAAATCTATTTCATGGCCCCTGAGGTAGCTATAGATGAAAAAGAACAATTTGCAAGCAAGTATAAGCCTAGAAGAGGCTTATTAAGATCATGAGACTCCAAAACAAATAATAACCATGTAAAAAATGTGGAGAGGCATTAAAATACATAATAATCCATCAAATCTATCAAATCAAAGCAGATTATTCTAAAACAAGTGTGAATAGTGACCCATCTTGTATCAGAATGCATAAAAAGTTGCCTAAGGTCTAAGTGATGATTTTTAAAAGAGAAGCTTAAAAAATGAAAATTATTTCTATGAATCTAAAGTACACTCAGAGAAATATCATTCCCAAAAATCATTCTTCTCAACTCTAGTTGTACGACCTACACCATGCATTTGAAACTAACGCTTCTTAGCTTGCAAGGAGAAGGTGGAAGAAACAAAAGTTGAAGCTAAACATTTTGGCATTCTCTTAACAGATCAAGAATGTAAAAGAGTTTATGGAGGTGAAGAGGAATATATTTCATGTTTTTACCTACAAATGAGATCATCAATTCCATACAAGTGCCCAAAAGGCCCTAAAAATAAGGGGAAACTACCCTTTTCTGAACATAACTAATTCTTTGACTATCATCTAACCACTCCTGACATTATATGACCTCCCCCACATTTAAATCTAACTTAATGGAAAACTTGTTCCATCAACCCATTTGTACAAGTCATTTATTGTGCTAAAAAATTGGCCAAAATGCATATTTGACACATGAAACATGGTAAAAGATGAATTAATGACTTGAAGACATCTTACAACATATCCAAAACCATATTATGACGTTTGAAAAATAAATATAGCCTTTGACCAAGTTTGATCAGAGTTGAATTTGGTTGACTTTGACTAGTACAATGAAGGTGGGATTCAACAAGGACTAGAGGAAGGATAAGTGAGACGATAGACCAACATGACACCCTATAGGACATATGGAAACCTTACTCAAAAGTCCAAAAATGTATGGGTTGAAAAATTTTGAATAAAAGTAAATATTGTCAAAATTTACTCAAAGCATGATAATGTACATCTGGATCACCTTAGGAAAGTTTTCAAAAGGTGTAGAAAATTTTGAGTTTCCCTCAATCCGAAGGAGTGCATTTTTTAGTTCATGAGTGGAAACTACTAAGACACATTATTTTGAAAGAGGTTCTTTCAATAGGCCCAAAGAGAATTAGTGTTATATCTATGTTATCACTATGAATCCATAAGAAGGGATTACATTGTTTCCTCAGAAAAATCAAATTCGTAAGAAGATTTGTCCCAAATTTTGTCTCTATGGCCAAACCACTTACTGTAATGCTCAAGAAGGGTATCATTTTCAACTAGACATAGGAAGGAAAAGACAACTTTGAAGACATCAAGCAAGCTATTTGTCACTCTCCTACCCTAGTCAACCCTAACTATAAGAAATATTTAATTATCTATCATTTTAGAGGGGAATGAAACATCTCAGCTATTCTAACCCAGTAAAAAAAAGAACAATTAGAATAACCAATATCATTTTTAGTCAATCTTGAAAGTATTATGAACAAAACTATAGTTTAATGGAGAAACAAGTATATGTTATGATTAAATCTCTTAAAACTTCAGGCATATGCTCTCCAAAAATAAAATTCATTTGTTGGTTAGTCACAAAAGTGTAAAAGAGTTCATACTAAGCTAAGAAATAAATGATAAAAGAGCATGAAGGATCATAAAATTCATTGAATATGATATAGACATCAAAATTACAAAGCTTGTAAGAGGAAATTGATTGTGTGAACAACTAGATTCTGATATCAAAAATGTTGAAGTAGTATATGAAGTAGCATATGCTCAAAGTACATCTCATCTAGCCAATCCACCTATTTTCAACAGCTAGATCTATGACATGACCATTTTCCTATAGACTGGCAAGTACCCATATGACTTTTAGGAGTATAAGAAAAGGTATTTTAGACTCCAGTCCATTCTTTATGTTCTTGTTGATGGAATATTATTTAGGAAAGATACAAATGGAGTCATGCTAAGATGTATCAATCACAATCAAGTCCCCAAGGTTATTGATGGTTTTCATGATGGCTCATCAGGTGGACATTTCTCTACTAGAACTAGAGCCATCAAAATAATGAGAGGGGGATATTATTGGCCTAAAATATTTAAATATTCCCACCAATGGGCCAAGAACTGTGAGAAGTGTGATTACTTCATAGGGAGACAAAGATTAGGAGCTTTTCCTCTCAAACCAATTGAAGTTGACCAACCCTTTACTAAATGCAGAGTGCATTTTATTTCTATGATCAATGCACCATCGATTGAAGGACACAAATGGGTCCTTACAAAAATAGACTATATCATAAGATGGACTGAACTAATTTCATTAAAAGATGCAATGGAGGCATCTATCCTAGAATTCATGGATGGCATCATCTCAAGCTTTGATATTTCTCACACCATTACGTCATACAATGCCAAATATTTTTTGAGTGAATAGGCTATAAATCATAATTTATACCTGATTACTTATTTTAATTATTACCCATAGGGTAATGGCTTGGCTGAGTCTACCAACAAGATCCTCATAAAAATTAGTAAAAGGATAATGGAGGACAATCAAAAGACATAGTGTACAAAGTTGAAATCAGTATTATGGGCTGATAGGATTACTCCTAAGAGAGCTATTGGAAACTCTCCATTCATATTAGTATATGGAAAGGAAGCTAAATTCTCATTGTCAATTGAGTTACCATATTTATAACTCAATCATCAATTGGATTTGATTGACAATGATGAAATGAAAGTAGGATGGTAGAACTCATAGGACTAGGAGAAGTTATGAACCAATCAATGAAAGTTATAAAATCAAATCAGGCTCAAACAATGAGTACTTTCAACAAAAAATCATCTAACATGAACTTTAATGAAGGAGAGATGGTTCTCAAATGGGATGAAAACAAAGATAAGCCAAGAAAGTATACCAAGTTTGATGCAATATAGAGTGGTCCATATATTATAACTCAGTGCAAAGGAGCTAATGCATTCCATCTATCCAAGCTCAATGGATTAAAATGGCCTATCCCCATCAAATGGGATATACCTCAAAGCCTGATTTTGAGGTTAGAATTTGTTTCAAAAAATAAAAGTTTGTATATATTAGAGTTAGTTATGTTTTCCAAATAAATGATTTCACATAGGTCAAATCATTAGGATTTTTTCCCTTTATTTGTTCTATTTATCCCTATTTTTTCTATTTTAGGAAAATCATAATTTTATTCTTCACTAGTTAAAGTGTGTTAAGTTTAAAATGACTCCATGTCCAATGAACTAGAAGGCTACTAGAAATAAACTAATTAGTAGGCAATCACCCCACAAAGGTCACCAAAAATGTTGATATTTTTGTCTCAAAAATGTCAAAATGTTAAGTACCCTAAGGGAGACCCATTAATTTTTTTATAAACATGCCTTAAAATGACCTAAAACACCCATTTCCCTAAGCCTATAGAAACCAGAGATTAGACTACAATTTAAAACTTATAAAATTACAAATTTCTTCCCAGACTATAGATCCTCAATAGATTACCTAATGGAAACTAGAGACCTGGGTGTATTTTTTAGTTTTTAAAATTGATAATTGCATCAAACCTCCGCTTCTTGCTAAACACTATCTGGAATAAACTACAATCCCACTCACAATTTGTAAATTGCAAAATTATAAATTGTATGTAGAGTTTCACTTGTCGAAAAATAAATCCCTCACAAAAACCAAAGATTAGATTGCAATTTTTAATTTACAAACTTAAAAATTAATTCCCAACCTCCATTTCCCTCAAACACTCCAATAAAAAAAAAGAACTATGGTTCCAATTTATAACTTGTAATGTTTCAAATTATAATCCAAGTTCTACTTCCCATCAACTACCTTCCCTGTGGAATCCAAAAATCCAAGTGCAATTTACAATTTTCAAAGTTAAAAATTGCTCCCTAAATTTTGCCTTCTCATTTTTGAAGGGTCAAATGAACCAAACTCATGAATCTCGAGGAAAAAGTGCAATTAGAAAAATTAGAAAGTTATAAATGTGTTTGTAGACTTTGTATCTTTGTCAACAACCACCATTAGGGAATTTATTGTAGGGGTCTATATAAATGAAATTAGGGGTTTCTAAGTCATTGTTTAATTTTGCTAATTAGATTTTGGTGTTCCATTCCTTGAATTATGAACTTGATATCAACCTTGAGTCATGGGACCATGCACTCTTCACCATGTGTTATGCCTGTAAGCCATGCCATGATGACATTAACCTTGCATGGTATATCAATTGATCCTCTATGTTTTCTATCTTTTTTTTTCTCAAATCAATATTGCTTTCCATTTTTATTGCATTATTTGTGAATATAGTTTCAATTTGGGTTTTCATTACTTGCTTAGGCATCATTAGGATTTAGATTGTTGTGTCTAAGAGCTTATTTGGTGGTTTAGTTTTCTACCATAGTCTCTATCCTTCTTACCATTAAAAAATCTAGGGTTTTGCTAAAAACCATATAATAGGTGAATATTCCTAGAAATATTCCCAAAACCAATGAATATTCTCTTGTAAAATTCTCTATAGTCCTTGTGGTCTTTACACATGTGTTTTGCACCTCCAAAACCCTTGGGATTTCAATCATCATTTGTAACCCCACAGTCTCATAGACCTTTCTTGTTGCTTAGAACACTCTCAATCTCTCTCAAATTTTTTGCCGAAAAAAGTATGTGTGTTTTTTTCCTACCATCTTTGCCATAGATTTCTAATTGCATTTACAACTTTAGATCCCCATAAACTTTTCCACTACACAAAGCAACTCCAATTTCTATCAGAGTTTCCACCTGTGTTCTATACCTATAAATTCTAGCAACTCTATAAATGGTTTTGCTCGTAGAAAATTCTCTAGAATCCATGTTTGGTAAAGAGATGATGTTAAAATCTAAAGGACCCAGTGTCACTCTCAGTCTGGAATCCAATAAAACTAAGATTATAGACATAGACTTAGGTCACCCTAACCTAGGTGATTTTTAGAATGGCTCTATCCAAATTATCTACGACTCTGGAATACACATGAAATAGTTTCCCCCCTAACTATACAAAGCCTTGAGTTGGTAATTACACTATCAAATTATTATGATACTGATAAGAGAGAGGTATTGAATGATAAAAGGGGAATGAATCTAAATCTAGACCTAGACTTCATTGAATCCATGTTCTTGATACTTAAATTTGTGAGGTACCTAGATATAACTCTAGATTCATCAAGAAAATTATATCAAGACAATAACATAGGATGTCAGAGAGTAATGAACAAATAATGGCTAATGATCCCTGGACATTTATCCACTACTAGATGTGAAGAGCTTCCAAGACTAGATGTATCAATACACACACACACACACACACACACACACACACACACACACACACACACACACACACACACACACACACACACATACATATATACATATATATATATATATATATATATATATATATATATATATATATATATATATATATATATATATATATACATATGTGTGTGTGTGTGTGTGTGTATGGGTTATCCATGAGAATAAACAATAAATCCACTGGGCACAAATCATTAGTGAATCCATCTATAGGTAGTTGATGAAGGTCCAAAACATAAGGAAGTTATACACGAATTATTATATATTTTATATATTGGCCAAAGGGATAGCTTTCCTAGGACTCAACATAGTAGCTAACAAGGAAAATAAAGTGTTCAACTATTACCCTAACCTCACTCTTGATGCAAGCAAGAAACACTTCAAGAGAGTAAATGATGCACTCATCTACTACATCATAGTTATGCTCAATAAGGAATTAGAGAGGAAGAGATAATTTGATGTCGACACTTTAGATATTACCAATTAGGATTCATGTTTCATCTAGTTCCCCACATACTCATACATCAAAGTATCTAGATTCAAAATTTGTCCTTACACCCTTTCGAGGTATGTTAATAACAAATGGGCTTTGATGTAGCTAGTGAGACAACTAGTTGAAACTCACAACCTATTATCTAGAAAACATAAATTGGGAATTCATTTCCCTAGCAACATAGGTAGGTACACATGCCCCTCCTTATAAAAATCCAAGTGTACAGATACAAAAATGACACAAATGACCTTAAGGGATTTCGAGTTAATACCACTCTACAATGTTCATGGTAACATCACTAGTACACTAGGACTTTTAACATATTCCCGTGTCCCCTACTTTTAAGCCTACTAGAATGACTTGGACGATGAAGAGGAAGTAAGACTAAAGGATTATTCAAGATTGACCTTGGATCATGTCAAAGATTTTTACTTAACACCAATCCTCAAGAATTTAGTGGATGACCAGTCTCAAGTAGACAAGGTATACCATGATAATAAGATCTACATGCAACACCTTCTAGTATTAATGTGGTCCATTCCTAAGACTTTCTCTTTAATGAATAGAACCAACCACATAATAAATATAACACTCAATCAGCTCAGGAGTAAATGGGTCCAAGTGACCAAAGAGATAGTAAGCATCAGTGGTAAACTATTAGAGTTCAAAGAAAAAGGAGTACCACCATCAATAGAAGTTTCTAGTGGTAGAGCACTCCTAGATTAACAAGATAGGCCAATGATATCCCATAAGAGAGAGAAGAAATCAATGGCCGAAAAGTGATAATAAAGAAAATAAGGAGTAGTAGTAGATCAACTAATAATCATTTCATCTAAGGATATAACTACAATTGAATTAACTATAGTTTCAACCCCCATCTCAAATATAGTTACAAATCTCATCTCTATGATTCATACCCCACCTATTTCTATCATTCCTAAACCTCCAACACCTCCTCCTCCTATATACCCTCCTCCTTCACATCAAGTGACTCTACCCTCCATTCCCACTAGTTTACCTTTATCAATAAGTCCATTACACATAGTTCAATCCTCTCAATTAGACACTCAGGTCTTCCCTCAATCATACTCTTAAGTTTTCATTCCACTTACCTCTTGTACAATCTCACTCCCCCCTTCCACAATTATTTTTGTATCATATACAAGTCCTTCCATTACCTTAATCACCAACATTACAAGTATTATAAATCCATAGATTTAGTCATTCTAATTACAATCCCATTGATCATCCCAATTCCTAGGATAAATACTACTTCATCTTCATCTCCCTTCATCTCTCTTACTTTACCAACCCTAGGTGTCCCTACCAATTTGACTGACTCATTCAAGGATTTGGACTCCACACTTTTAGAGGTTACTCAATTCCAACTCCATATGTCTACTCCTCCATTGATATTACTTCTTTCTCCTTCAACCCTAGTAGACAAATCTGATTCTATTTTCCCTAACTCTTCCACTTCCATAGGAACCCTAACACCTACAAAGCAGATAGAGAAGGATCAAGATATTGACACAAATGTGGAACCTTAACACACATATGGGTAAAATGTTTCAAAGAAATCTTTCAAATAATTAATGATAATATCATTACATGATACAACACTTATCACCATGACCACTAGTGCAGCATCTTTAGCTATAGATTTTCAAGTGGCAATGTTAGCATAATAGGATGATACCCTTAGTTGGTTAGCACAAACACTGGGGAAGAAATGTAAGGAAATGGTATCCCAAAACACATTATATTTTTTATCATATCCATACAATAAATCTAAGATAACTCCCTAGACCATTTCAACAATATTATTAGATACAACAAGGATGAAGTATGTAGAGATTGTAGTCCCCCCATAAGAGATAAAGAAATAATATTTAATGGTGGGGGATTACTACATCTCAAAAGTTCACATTGGACAACTTATGAGGGATGGATTGAAATACGGTGTTCAATCCAGCATTAACTCTCATTTTGAGAAAATGGATAGTGACAAGGTCACTAAGGATGAGCTAAATAATAAGGTTGAACAATCAATGACAACATTTAATAAATTCATTGAGCCCACTATTCAACCAACATAACCTGTCACTTAGATAACAGATCGAGAAACACTTGATGCAATGATAAAAATTTGTAGCATGGGAAGGGCCACCAAAGAATGGGCAGAATAACTCATCTCAAAGGGAAAAAGAGTGATTGATTTAGTAATGGATCACTATATAGATCTAGAGGATAGAAGCATCACCCTAAGAGATCATATTAATAAGTACGAGGAAGAGATAAAAATATTAAAACGTTTTTATCCAAAATTGATAGGTGTGAACTCAATTGATGTTGACATCCTCCTTGTAGAAAGGATACTTATAATTGATTTAGAGCAAGAGAAGTGGGATAGAGAAACTCAATTCAGAATAAAGATATTTACATATAGTTCCCATAAGGATAAAGTTTCACGTGACAAATCCATAGATATGTTATACATCATTGAAGATTTGTTGAATAAATTGTCATATCGAGCAACAAATTATCAAGATTAGGTCCTTTTAGTGTAATAATTTTAGAATAAATTACAAAAGTGGTCGAAAGAGAATCTTCAAGAGATACAAGTTTCATCTTGAGCTTTATCCACTACTTCATCAAGTAACATAACACATTGGATCAAATAGATAAAAAGACTCAAGCATACTGAGCCTTCAGAATGGAACTATTTAATACAATAGCAAAATGCAAGATAAGCAACATCTACTCTTCTGGTCCTGATGAAGATAGAATCTTGGAAATCTTCAAGAGTTTCAATGCATATATTGAAAAGATACAAACCAAGAAGGATAAAGAGTCATCAAATGTTTTGGTTGTATATTAATTCTTTCTATAAAAAACATTCTTATATATTATATTTTCATTATTGTAAAAATATTGTAAAGTTTTAAAAACATGACTTGTAAATTTCAAGTATCATTTTGACAACTCTTTTTGAGAAAGAGCTATATGTAAATTCCATATTCCATTTTGACAGGTTGAAAGTTGTAAAAAGTGAACTTGCAAATTAAACTTTTCATTTTTACAAGTTTAAGTTGCATAAGTTTTAAAAGCACAGATTGTAAAATACAATTCCATTTTTTTCAATATTGTGTAACTTAAAATTTATAAAAGTCCCAATTTAAAATCACAAGTTAAGGTTTTACATAAAAGTAACTTAAGTTATCTAAATTTATCTTTTATTATAACATTTGAGATTCACTTTGGTGCCTCATTGCATGAATATGAAGTTGCATCTCAATTGGAGAAGAAGAAAGACATTGCAT